>JACXGI010003438.1:12973-62491 GCA_016801175.1 Esox masquinongy | reverse complement strand
GGTGGTGGTGTAGATGGTGGTAGTGGTGGTGGTGTAGATGGTGGTGCTGGTTGTGTGGTGATCTAGGTGATAGTGGTGGTGTAGGTGGTAGTAGTAGTGGCAACAGTGATAGTAGTGGTGCTGGTGTAGGTGGTGGTACTATTAGTACTACTGAGGTTGGTGCTGGTGACTGTTGACCACTGATGTTACTCTACAGAAAGCCTCTGTTCTGTTCAGCTACCAACACTCCTTTTGGTTCACTAGAGCACAGCGCCAGCTCAGTACAGATTGGTTTGGCTCAGCACGGTTCAGCTCAGTAGTGTGAGAAGGAGCAGGTGGCGTTCTTGAGAAGCAGGTGGTGCAGTATTTTGGACTGAGTGGTATCCTGAGAAAACAGTTCATTCATTATTTTCTGTATTTGAAGATCAGCGAGTTACATGTAAAAAGGCTCATGACTTCATGACTGTAAGGACAATAAATCAGAAGATAAAATCACCTGAAGCTGTGATAAAACTGCCTGGAAGAGGACACAAGTGTATTTTCTGTGTAAACACAGCGAGGAAGATGGTTCCAAAGGCAACAATAATCCCAGGATTACAGTTGGAGAATTGCAGAATTTAGTTCAATCTTGGGGGGACCGAGTCTCCTAAACCGCAATTAACAGTAAGTCCACACGAACAACCTACGTGGGCGTTTTCTCAGAAAGCCTTTACTCATATGAAAACATCTGACATAGAACATGGTTTCAATCAAAGCTCCAATGACATTTAGCAAAACTGTAGATGTCTTGATGGTTTAACTTTGCAATATTTTTTGTCTACAGTTATAAGTAAGAATGAGAGAAAAATCTTCATCAGTCTGTGTTTGAGAGAGTCAGTGTTCCCATGATTTTTTTTAGCTATTCTTCGGTTTAAACAGTCTGCTTTTTTAACAGTGGAAACAGTGTGCATGGCGTTCTACTTGACTTTTCATTTCAGGTTGGGTGGCTCCATCTAGTTCTTGACAGTTGATCTAATCCACAACTAGAAGGTCAACACTCCCCCCAAAAAGCACACCATTACAATTGTTTCTGTATGAAGTAGCATTTCCACTCACCTATTAACCTTTCCTAGAATATGGTACTGTAGGTACCCTACTGTAGGTAATTTGTGGAATATATGCCTCAAACACATCAGTTATTTGAATACATGAATTACTGATTGCTTCCATTTGACTCTGTGGTAAAGCCACATATATAGGAAATACATTCTCTTCCTTCAATTTGTAATGCAGCTGTACTTTTTCAAGGGATTTATTTACAACGGAACGGACTGTACCAGGGACCAGGCATTGACCTGCCTTGGAAATGGAGGACACACAAATCATCCTCTTCTGATCTCATCTAGTCAGGCCACGTGTACGAACATTCCCATCCACTGGAACACCGCCAATGAGTTTTTTGGTGTTGGTGTGTTTTTGTGTTTTAGTCGGAAAGAGGAACAAAGAGAAAGTGAGAGAGGTATAGGGGAAGGGTCGTGTGTGTGGTTTTGCAGAGGTATTGTGGGTACCAGAGGTGTCTGTCTGAGTCCCCAACCGTCCTGTATTCTGTTCACAGACACACAATGACACCCTGGTCTCAGGTGGCTGTTGGGTCTTTGCGTTTCAAAATGAAAACAATAAATAATGCTGTTTGACACATTAAATAACGCTCTTTGATGCATTAAATAACGCTGTTTGACGCATCAAATAAGAAAGTGATCTGTCATGAAACTATCCTGAAAACAGTGACGAGCAACGGCAGTAATTTTTGATGTTCTTATCATTTTGCATGATGTGACTGTTCCCTTGCTGTTTCCATATTTAACCATTCTATACTTCATTGATGGATAACAAACTATGACAAACTAAACAAGCTAGCCAACTAAGCCCCGTTGCCTCGAGCAAATGCTAACTAACTTTGTTACAGCAGCTGAATATTGGGTTCAAACATGACTCACAAGGAAAATGGTCTTACAAATTTCAAGTATTAATAAAGTGATGACATGAAACGTCACTAGTTATCTAACTGAAACAGATGATGATTGTTTTCTAGACAGCAATCCCAGATAAACAGGTGATGTTATATCAATATTTTTTGAGTGGAGAACATTGTTTGCATACATGAGCTAGTTAATATTTTAGTTTGCTTTCCTTCTGGCCAGCAGTCCTAGCCAGATTGAGGAACAGAAAAGCTGTATCCTTTCCTCCCAGCCAGAACCAGAGTATTCGTTAGGGCTGGCTTTCCTTCTGCAGTGGCAGGTGTTCCACACAGAACTGTATCATAGCATACATACCAATGAATCACTGTGACAATGTGCATGACACGGTATTGTGCAGCCGCTACGTGAAACAACGAGCGTAAAAGAATTCAAGTGCTGTTTCGTCACCGGTCTTACTTCACGTGTGAAATTGCGCCTTTTTTACATGTCAAATGGTGTTACATCTCCACTGACGTGTGAAGACTCCAACGGCGGTCCGTGCTCCCGCTCTGAAAACATTTTATGTGTCTGTGTTTGTGATTTATCGCACCGCCCCTCGGTCTTGTCGAGGGGAAGCTGGAGGTGGCGTGCCCGACATCCTGGCGGAGAAGTTGGCAAGGCCTATGAGATTCCCGAGGCCACCTGGCTGTCAGAGGCAGCCAAGGAGCAAAGTAGTTGACTGTTATCCGTATAGCAGTGATTGGGAAGACCATGCGTGTGGTGTCTGGTGGGTTCAGTGCATCGGCCCTGGATCTCCATGTCTGTCTCTGACGGTACAATGGCGGCCAATGGCGGTGTTTTTGAGGAGCTGAATGTGCGCCAGGCTGGTAGAGAAGCATAGGTAATTGAGGTTATCTTTACAAGGGAATTAAAATGACTTTGGCTGAAAGTCTGTTCCAACACTGGGCTCTTTGAAATGACGAAGAACAGCATTGGCTACGGATCAGTGTTAATGATCTCGGCTCTCAGGCGCGGTGACAGCAAACCCAATTTTATTCAGACCTTCACAGTCACCAAATCAAAACGCTGAGCAATTGTAAACAGGGCCGGCTGGATAATGAAGACCTGATCCAGTAAGAAGATAATGAATAACTAGGGTATTTCAGCGTGTCAGCAGTCCCTCGCTAACGTCTTCTCCCCTCACCACCCAGGGGGTGGCATGAGTGTGTGTGTGTGTGTGTGTGCGCGAGTGTGAGTGAGGGTGTGTAAGTGAGTGAGAGTGTGTGCCTCTGTGTGTGTGCGTGCGTGCGTGTGTGTGTGCGTGTGCATGCGACAGTGGTTGGTGGCAAAAGTGTGAGAACAGCACATTATAATTCCAGGAAGCACCAAAGTATTAACACAGCAGACGGGGCCTTTAATGGTTATACTACAGGTGAGAGGTACACAATAAGCAGCCACAACTAGCTTAAACACTTGAGGGGAATTATTATTACTTACTGAAGTAGTTCTATTTCTGAATCTTTTGAACAACTGACTTCACAAATGGCTTTTTCTGGAGCCTATATTTCTTCCTTTTTAAGAAAAGGTGTGGCTACCAGTTTGACAGATGCTGTTACAGTGTACTCTTCCTAGATTTGTATACTGTATATCTTTAGATTTGTATGCTGTACATTATCCATAGATTTGTACACTGTATTCTATCCATAGATTTGTCAGTAGCCAGAACATTAATGCAGAAAATGTATTGTGTTAGAAACAAGCTTTTAAAGAAATGGCAAACGTCTCAACTGCAAAACATATGTTGGTTGCTATGCATCGTCTGTGATATTCTGAGGCTTAGTTACGGCCTCCTATTTTCAAGGAGACGCAAATCACTGCAATTTCTTTGTAAGCCATTAACTTTCTGAAAAGAGGGGACATTTAAACCCAGTCTATTTCTAGGAAAACACTGTTTTTCCTTCGATTACTACTTCTGGGTCAATAAACCAACAGATGAGTAGCCAGCAGTGGAAGCTTCCATTTTTCTGCCTTGGGTCTCTGGGTAGAAAGGTAACTATTAAAAGCGTAAAAGGAAGTCTTAATTATTTGATAGAATGTCACTTTCATTTGACATTATATTCCTGAGCACACTCTTCTGTGAAACTATTTTTATTACCAACCTTTTTTCCTGTATGTGATTCTTTGAGAGCAACATTTTATTGGGATTGGGAGCAGATATTCTCTATTCAACACTCATTAATAGATATGAAAAAAACTCTCTGAAATAATAGTGGCCTTGGGGATATCAGCGTAACCAGTTTGAAATAATTATTGTCATTGAATTGATTATATAATAACCAGACATGTAAAAACATTTGCGTTGCCCGGCCTATGAATTGCTAATTATGTTCTGGCCCATTGACTATTAACTCCGAAATGAATTGTCTTGAGGCCAGATTCAGTTGCTGACCCCTGTAAGTCCTATATTACACAGTGAGTCTGGCTTAAAGTGGCAAAATCGAAAGTTACAATGCAGCTTTTGGCTGGTTGTCAATTTTCAAGCATCATCTTATACCTGCATTCACTGGGATGGAGGGGAAAGACGTTTTGGAAATTTACACTGCCACTGTGCCTGAAGACAGCTTTTCAATCCTGAGGGAAAATGTTAACAATATGATGGCGAAATTAAATGTTAGTGGATTGTCAGTGAAGATGATTTAGTGGAATGATATTACATTTATGTGAGTGAAACACCCAAATAGAGTGAGTTTTGTAAAACTATGCAAATTAATGAGCAAAGCCTTTTAATATGATATCTGACTGAGGATTAAAAGATGGAAGACAGGATATATTCAAGCAAGCAATTAAGTGCAAGAATTTTCTGGTAGGCCCCTTAAATCAGGGAGGACGATCTCCCCTGCCCAGATCCCAACAGTAGTTTTCCATGTGCCCTTGACTTTTATTTAAATGACAACGATGCTTTTTGGTCTGCACTGGAATATCCTCTGTAGTCATTCTAACAGCTGCAGTGGGGGCTGGTCGGGAAGTAGGAGGGACTGAATTTGCTGTGTCGCAATTAGAGAGAAGAGAACGAGACCGAGCCAGAGAGAAATGGAGAAAGGGAAAGAGCGAAAGTAGGAAATGTAGAGAGATAAAGAGAATAGAGAGACTGACAGAGAGAAACAGAGAGAATGATAGAAGAGAAAAATGGAGCGGCACCGGGAAACAGAGAAAGAGAGACACAGTGAAAGAGAAACAGAGAGAGAGACATGGAGAGAGAGACATGGAGAGAGGGAGAGACAAGGAAAGACAGAGACTGAGAGACAATCAGGACAGGACCAAATAAGAGTGAACAATTAGATTATTTTATCCTTTTAGAAACTCTGGCCGAAATTGAGTTGTTGACCTACAGCATTACTGTAAATGTAGCTTCCAGTCAGATCTCAGACCAACACAGAATGTGATCAAAACAGGTTATCTGATCCCAGAGATTTGAAAATGGCAGTTTGTGTGATTGGGATGGTTAAAAATGGACAGATTCCTGAGGAACACAGTTACAGCCTGGTTATGATGAGTGCCAACTCTCGACTTGATCAACAGCTTGTGACAACTCAGTTGAAATTTTCATGTCAAGGAAGATAGGGACTGACCTTTTAGATTCTGAAGCCAAACTATTTATTGCTATTTGAACACCAATATAAAGTGTATTCAGAAATGTTATTGGCAACTTAAATAGATACCAGGACGATATACCGGGACTGTTTTTGAATTGTGTATTATTCATGTATAGTAGTGTAATTTATGCGTAGTAGTGTAGTTAATGTGTGCTTGCATTGTTTATGCGTAATTATTTTACAATTGTGTTAAGAGCTATAACTCACAAACAAATGATATGGCAGGACCTTTTATTTTCATTGCAACATGAGATGTTCTAACTGGAATTAACGCTGCAGGAATATCAAACACAAAATTAAATGTCAGGTGCACTTATTTCTTCTCGGCGCCTTGCTCATTAACCTTAGGTATTCAATATGTCAGCCAAACTAACCTTTTCCTGCAGTACCTACATCTTTGGAAATGTTTACCCACACTCCACTGAGTGAGCTAAACCGTGGTCGGCGGGCATGTTGGGGTGAGACTGGGCCGTTTAACGTAAACGCGGAGTTCACTCACACGGATGACCTTATAAAGGCCACATGCTCCATTGCCGCTCGTCGTACCGTGAACTTTAGTTATGCCTGCACGCATGTTGCCACCCCTGTGTAATTGGGTGGATGTTGCAGTGTGTGGTTCGTTCACCTGTAGATCAGCTGTTATAACTCTGTTATTTCAGGTGGTTTTCTTTCATAGCAGTGGTTATACTTCATACATGTCCACTTCGTCAGCATATTGTTAAAGGGTAACAGGTTTTAATTAGCCAGACAACTGTAAAGGGGTTTTAATTGGTTCATAATGACAGTATTATTGTAATATAATGGTTATTTGCACATTTTTAAATGCATTATAAACCATGTATAAACTGTTATAACACATCGGTCAATACTGCAATAGTTGGTCAGTACGAGCCAATATTCCCCTCAAGTGTTTAATCATTTATAAATGCACTTTAAATGAACCCCTATGTAATGTATCTCATTGCCCACAATTTACAATCCAGACTTTATTCAATTACACAATTCTCTGTAATAGTGCATGTTCAGTCCTAGTGTGAAATGGTAACATACATACCATTGGTGATCAGTCTACATCTAGTGATGAATACCCTTAATTTCTAACTGTGCTCCCAGACAATCTGGTTTATATTTATTTGTTGTAGCCTTTGTAACCACGTAACTAACTACTGAAATGAATCCTTATGGTTAATCTTAAGTGTTTGTAAGTGCATATATAAATGGCTAATAACTGGAGTTAAATATTGACATAATATTTGGCAAGAATTAACCAGCTATTGCACTATTTGACCAATGAGTTATAACCCTTAATGAATAGTTCATAGTAGTGTGTAAACACTTTATAGACACTTTGCATTTTAATTTTTCACATATCTAGTGAGACTAGTGCCAATCACAAAATACAGTCTGCCAAAACATATCTTAACGGAAATCTGCCTGTATTGCTTTGCAGTATTTTAAGTTAATGTATTAAAAAACAATAATCACCATAACACCCTCTAGTTCTCGTGGAGCTATACAAAAGATATTGTGCAAGCAAATATTATGTCTGTTGGATTATGGTGATACACATTATATGCATGCCTCAGCTTCTGTACTGAAATCTCTGGATGCAGCCTTTCCTTCGGCAATTAGCGTTTTATCACTGGTGCAACTTTTCACACTCATCACTGTTGAATGCTTCAGTTAGCTGGGAGTCACTGATATCTAGAAGGGCCAGACATTGATTTATGTTTTTGTATAAGGCAGTCATGCAAAAACCTCCTGACTATCTAACAAAGAAAATGAGTTGGAAGAAAAGCAGTTACCAAACACTCTCTCAAGACTGGATAGTGCTGGAGATACTGTGGGCCTATTCAGAACTGGGTAAAACTGCTTTTGAATATTTTGCCCCTAACACATGGAATGCCATTCGGAGTGATCATGGGTAAAATGTTTTCGTGCCTTAAACATTTAAAACTTCTCATCAATTACATTTTTATTGTCAATTGTGATTGTTTTTCTCAATGTATGTTATACTTCCATTTTATATGTGTCTATATTGTTTCAATACAGGGCTCAGCTGTAAAAGACACCTTGGTCTTAGTTGATTTCTCTGTATGAGTAAAGGTAAATAATAAATACTTTGACGTGGTATGAAGCGCTCAGAGCAACCATTGTAATTATTATTTTAGGAACAGGATTGGTGATGATCGTGTATCTCATAAATAGTAACTAATGGCGTAGATGCGGAGTGCATCCTTTCGGTCGGTCATCTCGGACCTTGCCCAAGGATACCAGCTGCTCTTGAGGCTCTTAGCCTCCCAATCAATACCCTGCCATTTTGCCTTGACACCGGCTCCACGAAGAACAGTAGCACGACCAGTATCTCCAATGGGACAGATTTCACCACGCCGATACCTAGGAATCAGCAGCGGAGAATCACTGCCATTTGTAAACGGGGCCTGGAGGGAGATGAGATGTGAAGGAGTGAAAGGTTAAAGCCATCCACCAAAGGCTTCTGCAAATGTGAGCGGCACACAGGAAGTGGTGTGCCAGCTGACACTGCTCATTATAATTGTGGTCTCGTGGCCGCGGGAAACAAGGTCTCTCACCGTCTTTAATGCTCCTTTGTTTCTGTCTGCTAAATCAAACATTTACGGTGTTCAGTTCACTGGGATCTTACTGACAATGCAAAGCTAGAGAATGTGTGCCGGAGAGGAGTTTTGCCGCATCACTTCACCATCAGGTGTGGCGGTGGCGGGCCCCTTCTGATGTGGTTCAGATACATAAACACAAAGCCTTGGAATGACGGGGCGACGTGCTGGTTTCCTGACTGACTCGGCGCTTTGAATTTCCCTGTTCTCCATTGTCTTTGCTCGGGTCCGTGGGGAGTGATGTTTCATGTTTACCAAGTACAGCTAACAGGCTACCTGAGAAGAATGCCCAGAGCTCTGTGCATTATGCCTGGCATGCCACTTCTATGAATCTGACCGGTCAATAGTCCCGTGCACACTGCAGCGGCAGTCTGGTATTAATGAATGTAGCTGCCTATGCCTAGGCATTACTTACATGCTATGTTGCATGGAATCTGAAATGTGTATCGGTCTTGTCAGCTGTAGGCAAACAACAGAAGCTGGAATATTCTAGCTTACTTGGCCTTTTGGTCAGGGTAAAAGGGAGTAATGTGTGCTTACTGCCAATTTGAATGGGATAAAATTTGGTTAATTCAAACTTGGGCATAATAGACATTTTCAAGCCAAAATCATGAACTAGAATGAATCAGTTAAAAAACAGCTGATAAGAATGTTTTATTAGGCCTGTGGTTTCATAGCGCAGCACTACAAAGCTCAGCTGTGTGAGTTTTACTAAACAACTATGTTGTTTTCTTTGTGTCTGTGTATAGCAAACGCCCATGTTAGTCTAAGAAATATGTACAAAGTCTCTGCACTTTGACACAGGTTTTTCCTTTCCGAAGGCCTGTGATGTGACCGGCGCATTTCATATTTCATAGCAGCTTATGAACTTAACGAGAGGGTGTGTGTGTTTGTTTTTCACCGACCACCACCCATCAACAAAAAAACACTGCATGCTGTATTCCAAACAATTCAAATTAATTGGACTGATGCAATCACCTGACCCGACAATGGGTAAACATCAAACACTCCAGACAAATTTTCATGCAGCAGGCTTTTTAAAAAAAAAATGTTTTCATGTCACAGACCCCCAAATATGTTTAGCCCATTGCCAAACACCCCCTGATGTTTTTACATATTTGATTTACTCCTGAATATTTACCAGCGCAACGCTAGGTCATTTTACTGAGGGATAACACAGGAATGATTGTAACCCTGTGTTGATACAGACCTAAAACAGTGGAATTGTCACGTTTGTAGAAGGCAGGACACAAGCGCAGAGGTATCGAACAAACTTACTTTAATTGCCAAACTCTGGAACATCAAATGTCATGTGGAACATAAAACATCTACAGCAAACAATGACAGACAAGAAACACTAGGACAGGAGGTTAAATTGGGACTAAACAAGAGGTTAACAAGACACAGGTTAAAGCAATACACTATCGAGACTGGAAAACTAGAACCAAAACACAGAATATAGAACTGCCACAACCAGCACGGCATAGACCATGACTGGACGTTACATGAATTCTCTTTCAAGGACTTATGGTCAATTATACAGACCTCCGCTTTATACATATTTACTGGCCTAATCTTGAAAACCTCTACCCAAATTGTGTGAAAAAAAGATTAATTAATCCCACCTTCTCGCTTATTTCAAATATTGTGGTCATTGTATAATTTCTTTTAAACTAGCAATTATAAATGTTCTGGTTTTTATCATGTAGCTCGATAGACTAGCGAATAGACTGTTAATTGAAACAGCAGGAAACAGATGAAAATGTCTACATCCCTCACAAAACCGGCTCATAACTGAAATGACCGGATGGGAAAAAATAAGATTGTCATCGGGGTGGATAGGAGAGACAGAAATATTGATCAAATCACTCAACTCGTGTTCTGCAGGTTGGCCTATAACAAAACCAATATTTGATTTAGCAAAACGTAGTGGAAGAGCTGCATTTATTTTTGCCCAATTTGTCCTCAGACCCCTTTGGCTGTTTCCTGCAGACCCCTGTCAAAAACCTCTGACATGCTGCTTTGTGAGAAGGTTTAGAAAAACTGCTAGGAAATGCTACTCTGTTCACACAGGCCACCACTGAGACACTATCCAAGCGTTTCAAATTCCAGCCTGTCAACACTCGTGTCCTCGATTTTTAATTGCGGAGAGGCGCTTCTTTGTATGGTTTTTATAACATGACCTCGCAATGTGGCTAACACCGAACCATAGGCTTTCAAACCCTGATTCAAGCTGATTCAATAAACAATAATATGTCAAGAATGGAATTTTCTGTTTTTTAGATTGGTTCATTACCTGTCTCTGTCATGTGAAACAACATGGCCACACTCAAGTATGAGGGCGTATGAATGCAGTCTATTCTCCCTAAAAGCCAAAAGTATGTCCCATTGAAAACTGTCCAAACAATCATGCCATCTGTTTGCTAAAAATATCCATATTATCTGGTGTTCCAGGCTAATGGTGTTTCTTCTCTTTTTCATGTTCTTGGGTTTCTATCTTGTGTCCATCCATGGTCACGTGACCACCTCCGATTCAACCAATCACAGGTAGGAAAACCCCTCATCTGTCAGTCCAGTTTCATGGTTCTATGGAGATTCACACTAGAAAAATCACAGGCTTGTTTCCAGTGTATCTATACACAGCGGGTTTCAATTAGTACTAATGACTCGTAAGCTATCATCAAATTTCCTATTGGGAGATTTGAGCATTCTCAAAGACAGATTACACACCAAGCTATTTCACTGATGAAAAAATAACTATATCTGCCAACTATCCACCTGGCTAATATTTAAATTGAGACCCAGGGAGATTTTGAAAGCTCTGCAAACAGTTTCCTATGGTATGTGATGATATATTATATACATTCTGCACGCCTCTGAAATACAAATGATTGGTAAAGATTTTCAAATGACCTTGTTAGCAAACGTGTAGTTTCACAGTTGTGCAGCTTTTTCCACAGCCTTGTACTTTCTTAGGAGAACAGAGTGTTCCGACACCTCATTGCCCCAGGAATGTTGTATATGCGGTACTTCCCTTTTATTTGCCTTAGTCCTCCGTATTGGATCTGACCAGCGCCAGGCTTGTATTGCGTCATTTAGCAGACAATGTTACTCTGGGCAATTTACACTAGCAATTTGGGTCAAGTGCCTTGGTCAAGGGCACAGTGACAGACTTTTTTGTAACCTTATCTGCTTGAGGATTAGAGCCAGATACTTTGTTTATTGACCCGCTGGTCCTGAACATCGGGTTGTGTTAGGGTCCTAGTGCCCAACCGCGCTGTGTAGTGACATGTGCTGCACCTACATTATAAATCAGGTGGTTCTAATCCTAAATGCTGATTGGCCGTTAGCCATAGCATATGATACCGTATGCCGCGGGTATGACATCACATCATTTTTTACTGCTCTAGTTGCTTCGGTAACCAGTTCACAATCGCATTAAGGCATCTCAGGAGTTTGTGGTATATTGCCAATACACCATGGCTAAGTACTGTGTCCGGGCACTCGGCCATGTGTCATGCATAAGAACATCTCTTAGCCGCGGTTTAGCCCCTCGTACCTTTTTGCTTAATTATACAACTTCCCAGGGTCCAACCTTCCTGGTGTTCCCCTGGCTGCCTCTCTCCCCATCTGTGTCCAACCATCTAAGTAAAATTGAATTCAGTACACCTGAACAATATCCTTTAAAAACCTATATGTTACTGACATGTTTATTACAAGAAATGATAATTTTAATGAAAAAGATAAAACCTATTCCAGCACTCTTATACCAAGATACTTAAATAAAATGGCTTTGGGTCAAAGGTAACTTTAGCATTCACCAAGATTATAATAATGATTTACACACAGGCTATTTTTGCCCTCTTGTGGTCAACCTTCTGAATAAAGGTCTTTATTTCTGACTGTGAGGGGACACACCGTCCTGGTTCTTTCCTCATCTTATCTACCAAATGATGTAACGTTCATTTGCATACAATTTTGCCTTGTTTTTTAAAGGTGTTGGGGAAATGTGTCAATAAGCCACTGACAAGCTTTCTCTATACAGCATCCTCTCTGGTGTAACAGCTGGGCTCGGCCTGTGTCGTGCCGGCTTTTACATTCCTATGTTCAGTGTGTTTTGGTTCTGTTTCTATGTTCTTTAATTAGTTCCACCTGTGTCTTGTTTGCCCCTCATTACGTCCCTATTCAAGTTCTATCCTGGTGTTTCTTGTGAGTCATTGTTGGATGTCACTGTTTGTTGTTAGGTTCATCTTTATACCAAAGCATTAAGAGCAAGTCAGCCTTTGAATAAAATAATCTTTTGTTGATGACACCTCTGTGCCTGGGTCCTGCCTCCACGAACCGTGACACTCTGATATTCAATGTGCCATCTGTTCTGGTTCAATTAATAAAACTTTATTTGTACAGCGCAATTCTTACATAGAATGCATTTCAAAGTGCCTAACATTATTCTACAGTAGAAATACAATAGGAATAGGTAAATATAATAGGAAAAAAATCAAGCAAAATAAAAATATTCAGGCTGTGTTGCTGCCAGCCCACAGACCCTAGATGATGTAACCACTGCCAGTCACACAAAAAAATGCAGTGCCCCCCCCCATACAATAGTCCATCCAAATCTTGTGGTTCCTCTGAGTTAGACTGGTGTCTCTGGGCAGTCTTTTCCCTGGTTTGCTAATTATCATTCTCACAGAGTTTAATGCACAGTCTTTTAAAATCTGCCATCTCAGCCCTTATCTGTCACCCAGGGAGTACCCCAAGGCTTGATTCGCGGGCCCACACATCACTCAATCAACATCCACAACACAGCTCAGGCCGTAGGAAGCTCCTTCATCCGTTTATATGCAGATGATAGTTGTATGCTTATTCTGCCCACCACTAGGTTTTTTGATGACTGCTATGGCAAGGCTTTCTTAGTATTCAGCAAGCTTTCCACGCCCTTAATCCAGTTCTCAACCCCTCCCAAACAAAGGTCATGCGGTTTGGGGGAAACAATGCCTCTTGCAGCTTTGACCCTCCACATACAGCAGCTGTTGTGCTAGATGTATTTATGTCAAATGTACCCAAAATGAATACTTTGTTTGGTTGCTCCTCTTCAGTTCCCTGCAGCTAGCTTCTGGACCAAGCTGCGCAAATCGTTTAGGTTAGGTACCTTTTTTTCCCATGAGTGTTGTCATCCTGGTGGGTTGTTGCCAGGTTGTGTTATGTTGTGTTGTCATCATGCTGCGTCTCTGTGACGTGGCATTACTGCCAGGTTGCTTAATACAACTTCCCAGTGTCCAACCTTCTTGTTGTTGTTGGGAAGAGACTCTCTTCTTGTAGTATTATTGTTTTGTGAGGCCTATTCATGTTGTATTATGGTGTTGTGAGGTCTATTCATGTAGTATTATGTTGTTGTGAGGTCATTCATGTTGTATTATGGTGTTGTGAGGTCTATTCATGTAGTATTATGTTGTTGTGAGGTCATTCATGTAGTATTATGTTGTTGTGAGGTCTATTCATGTAGTATTATGGTGTTCTGAGGTCTATTCTTGTAGTATTATGTTGTTGTGAGGTCTACTCATGTAGTATTATGTTGTTGTGAGGTCATTCATTGTTGTTGGGAAGAGACTCTCTTCTTGTAGTATTATTGTTTTGTGAGGTCATTCATGTTGTATTATGGTGTTGTGAGGTCTATTCATGTTGTATTATGTTGTTGTGAGGTCATTCATGTAGTATTATGTTGTTGTGAGGTCTATTCATGTAGTATCTTCGTGTTGTGTTGGTCATCTCATGTAGTGTTTTTTATGGTAATGTGTTTGTTTGTTGTTGTTGCCAGGTGTCTGTTGGTCGTAGAAGTGTTCATTTTAATCAAGGCTTTTATTCCCACAAGAGGCTTTTTTCCTTAATGGTTGTGAATGTCGATCAGAATTTGTTCTCATGTGACCTGGTAAAATAAACTTGTAATGTTGAATGCGGAAGACCAACTAACACTGCATGTTTTTCTTTTAATTTATTTGAACGCTGCTGGCCATGTGGAATATTCACTCGTAAATTCCCAATCTGCCACTTCACCTTGCTTAGATTTACAGCATCGTTCCCTCACTGTAAATCATAATTGCTTCTTCCAGTTTGGTCGACCACAGCGCTTTCATAGTTATTTGCAGATGTATTTACGTATTTTGAAATCCCAAATACTACAGTGTATTTAAAATGCATTTAACGCCTCTTTTGTCCCCTGCCTGCTCCTTGCATACTCGGGTCCCAGTGTGTTCTGGGGAAAATGAAAACGTCTTGTAGGATGAAGAGGCTGCTCTGCTCATTTAGATAAGGGAGCGGCTTAAGCAGGACATGAAAAGGTTACTGAGGGGCCAGTATATCAAACTTCCCGGGTGCTCGAGGACACTTGCCCATGGATTTAGCGGTATTTCCGGTAGACTTTAGTGGCAAACTGGGAGTAATCCTATTTGTAAACATCACAGGTATATGGCTTCAACCGCAGTTTGCCAGAAAGAGAAAATTGAAGAAATGGGAGGAATATGAAGTTAAAGGCTTCAGTGATGCCTCCTTTCCTCGGCAGAGTGGAAACCATATTGCTCTACACTGAAATATCAGGACGAATTCCACTCAAAAAAACTTGTCTCGAGCACTTAACACGAACCAACATTTAGAACTAATTTCCGTCTTTGTTACCAGGTAGATAGGCATATCGTATCGCATTAAACAGCACAGCAATTATCATTGCCATGTCAACACCACAGAAAATTTCAGAGGGTCACTATGATTTTCTGTGGAGTGTTATCACCCTTTCGAGGTGCTTTGAGCGGCTGGTCAGAACTCACATCTGCTCCACCCTTCCTGACACCTTGGACCCCTTTCAATTTGCATACCGCCCCAGTAGAACTATGGACGATGCCATCGCCTTGACGACACACATCGCCCTCTCTCACCTGGAAAAAGGCAACACATACGTGAGGATGCTGTTCGTGGACTTCAGCTCTGCATTCAACACTATTGTGGCCGCCAAGCATGTTTCTAAGCTCAGGACCCTGGGATTAACACCTCCCTCTGCAATTGGATCCTGGACTTCCTGATGGGCGGACCCCAGGTGGTGAGAATGGGCAACCTCACCTCTACACTGACCCTGAGCACTGGAGCCCCACTGGGCTGCGTACTCAGTCCCCTCCTGTACTCCCTGTTCACACATGACTGCGCGGCCACACATAGCTCCAACATCATCCTCAAATTCACAGACAACACAAAAATCCTGGGTCTGATCTCCAACAACGATGAGACCGCTTACAGAGAGGAGGTGAAGAACCTGGCTACATGGTGCCAGGACCAGGACAACAACCTCTCACTCTCAATGTCTGCAAGACTAAAGTGATGATCGTGGACTTCAGGAAGCGGCAGGGGGGAGGGTCATGCCCCCATACACATCGATGGAGCTGAAGTGGAGAGAGTCTCCGAATTCAAGATTCTCGTTGTGTTCATCAAAGATGACCTCACTTGGTCCAGACAAGAGAACTCGGCAGTGAAAACTGCCCAAAGACGACTATACTTCCTGAAGAGCCTCAAGAAATGTGTCAGACTCAAGAAATGTGTCAAACTCTCACCATCTTCTACAGGTGCACCATTGAGAGCATCCTCTCAGGCTGCATTACTGCCTGGTACGGCAGCTTATCCACTGCAGACCGCAAGTCCCTCCAGAGACTGGTAATGCTTGCGGAGCATATCATCGGCTGCCATCTCCCCTCCGTGCAAGGCATCTACCATACACGATGACTGAGGAAAGCACGGAACAAAATTAAACATCACCGCCACCCAGGCTATGGTCTGTTCACACTGCTGCCGTCTGGTAGATGCTACCGGAGCATCGGGGCACGCACCTCCAGACTCAAAAATATTTTTTTCCCTCAGGCCATAAGGCTCCTCAACCAGCAAAACTGATCCATGATAATTCTGATTACACACAAACTTTCCAGATGCTCTGATGTCCTTTGCATGTACTTTTAATGGACATTAGAGTATTCCTTTGCATGTACCATTCATAAGCTCATAGGTATCTGTAATACTCTATAATATAATACTTTTACCATTCTGTTCATACTCATCCTTCTCTTTCAAAAATTGATTCTAGTTTACATTTTTATGTATAGTACTGCCATACTTGCCATATCTATAATATTCAGTACTACTAGTAATATTGCTGCTAGTTTACAGTACTCTTTTGTACACTAACTGTACACTAACTGCTGCTAGTGTACAGGGTTATGTATATTATTGGGTTATCTTCTCGCTCTTTTTTGCTGTGTATTAGGGGTGTAACGGTATGCAAAAGTCGCAGTTTGGTACGATTTCGTTACATTGGAAAAAGACATGCCAAACTTAACATTTCTTTTAATTTATTGCAAAGTTAAAAACTTTGCCCCTTAACATTGTAGTTAAAGCTGCACTAGGTAGGATTTTTTTTAGTAAAAAAAACAGTTACAGCATTTTGCAATTACTCACCGGTCAGAAAGCGGTTCCGCACCAATGCCTGATAGAGAATGAAGTTCTGAATAATAAGTAAGTGAACATCAATCCCATAGTTATGCTATATATATAATCCAGGTAAAATGCGCGTTCACAAAATAAACCATGGTGGAAAGCCCGCCTCATAGAAGGCGATTGGCTGGAACAGAATTGTCTGGAAAGTAGTGGCAGGCTCCAAAAATTATGAATTGGCATTTCACGGGCTCTGAACTGTCTGTGTTGCTAAACAACTCTTAGAGGGCCTTATCATCTTAAGCAAAACGTTTAAAGGGGAGTTTTTTACTGAACAAATCCTACCTAGTGGAGCTTTAACTGGAAAGCCGTAATTTTCCCAAACGTGAGACCTGAAGGATCCGGGAGTTCCTCAATCTCTGTCATGTCATATGTGCTCGCCATATTTATTTACGAGGCTGTGTAACATGTTCTAGACTACTTCAGTTTTTAAGTTACAGCTTCAAGATCCGTCTCCACGGGGAAACTCAGAGTTTAGAATGTTAGTTTTGCACGCAAAAAAGTAACATGTGTGGTTAAAACTAGACTATATTCATTCAGATCACAACACGTACTGAACCAAACGTCCTGCACAGAACGATACGGAATGGAAACATGTACCGTTACACCCGTACTGTGTATATATTTTTCTTCTTAAATTCTCACTACATAGTTGTTCACCATTCAGAAACCTATTACACTCTTATGTATCTATAATATTCAATAATTCTACCAATTGCTGCTAGTTTACACTGGTACGTATATTACTGCCATACTTGCCATATCTAAATGTTCTATATCACTACCCAGATTGCTGCTAGTTTTACAGTACTCTTTTTTTAAACTGCTGCTTGTGTACAGTGTTATGTATATTGTTGCTTTATTTAATGTTTTTTTTTTTTGTCTGGCTATATTTTTGCTTATATATTCTTCTTCTTAACTCTCACTACGTGGTTGTCGGGTGCCATGTCACAAGAATTTCATTGTGCAGGATGACGCTGTGTTGTTCAGTGCATTTGACAAATAAACCTTGAAATTTGAAACTCTGAGCCGAGGTGCCACTAAACTAACAACATGAGAGAAGATAGTGATATTCCGTAGTGTAGATACCCTACTGCACAAAGACAATGAGCTTTATGTTAGGGACAGCATGTGAGATGTTTTTGAAAAGAACCAGAAGCTCTGGTTCTGATACCATGAATGTCTCAGGATACCACTCAGTCCAAAATACTTCACCACCTGCTTCTCAAGAACGCCACCTGCTCCTTCTCACACTACTGAGCTGAACCGTGCTGAGCCAAACCAATCTGTACTGAACTGGCGCTGTGCTCTAGTGAACCAAAAGGAGTGTTGGTAGCCCGCCTTGGCTGAACAGAACAGAGGCTTTATGTAGTGTAACGTCAGCAGCTAGGACAGACTACAGCATTTGGGTCCTCGGGTCGCCGACATTTCGCCGTGGCTCTGAGAAACATGTTCAGTTTTATACTGCAGTTCTGCACATTTTGTCGTGAGGGAAAATGTTGGCGTTTTAAAGCTAACTTCTTGCGTTTCTGCCCTGTGTGCCTGTTTGGGAATCCACCGCTGTAACAGCCACTGTGTTTTTATCTACAGACACTCCACCAGGTATGCTCATTCACCCTGGTGGACCAGGGCCATGGTAATCCTCCTGATGTCTCATCTAACATCTGAAAACTGCTTCCTTTCGTTTTCTGTCCTGCCACCCACACTCTGTCTCTCTCTCCCTCCCTCTCTCTCCCTCTCTCTCTCTTGCTCATCCTGTCTCTCTCGCACACATCTGAGCTTTCTTTCCCTCAGTGGTCCAGGTGTCTTCCTGACTATTTATGTTTGTGTACATGGGTGCCTCTCCAATTGCTTCCAAAAGGGTAATAGAATAGGTAATAGAAAGTCACACGCCGGTATGGTTGTCATCCAAATATGTACTGGCTGTTGAATATTCAGTTTACAGTTAACTCCTGAATAGTCTTTGGACAGTTACACACTTTTTGGCCATTATTC
The DNA here is from genome assembly GCA_016801175.1 of Esox masquinongy. Lineage (NCBI taxonomy): Eukaryota > Metazoa > Chordata > Actinopteri > Esociformes > Esocidae > Esox > Esox masquinongy. The sequence continues at coordinate 43,768 of JACXGI010003438.1, read as the reverse complement.
TAGCACTTTGGACTAGAACTAATACAACATGGGTTATATCTAGGGCCGTGGCGTGGGCATATATGGCTGCTAACGAAACTGGCCCACTTGTCTTCATTGATGGTGTCACTGCTGACCGCAGTAGGAGAATGATTAAGTGTACAGAATCATCCTGTCAGATACAACCAAATGCCTCTAAACTCATTGGACGGCGCTTCAACATGCAGCAGGGCAATGACCCAAAAAACACTTCGATAGCTACCAAGACGTTTTTAAGAGCCAGACTGTGTTTTTTTTTAATCACTGCTCTCTAGTGGCATATTGTTGCCATGGAAGAAAAAAAAAGATAATTTTATTTTTTTTACGAAGTACATTCACCAAACTAAACCAACAAGGCTCTAAATATAACATGAAAAGTTTATGCAACTGCAAAAAACAATCAGTGTTCCTTATAGCTGGCTAGTTACTTAAAGGGGCACTGTATAGAATTCTTCCTCTGACATTTACAAGATTGAACTTGTAAATGTTAACTTAAGATAACTTTTCTCCTACTTTACCCTTACTGAACCAGACCAGCATAATATTAACTAGTCCAGGAAGATGTAGGTTGGGGGGAAAGTACTGCGAGTGTCTAAAGCGAGTATAAGGAGACTCATCTCATGCACTATCAGGAACAATTTTGTAACAGTATTTGAAACATTAATTAAAATCATTAACTGCAGATGTTGTCTGGTCATGTGTGCTTGTATGTATGTAAATAGTACAGTAAACATCTTAAATATGGTCCCTTTATGTTAATAGTTAATACCAGATGGTATGGTAATACGTGCTTTTAGCAAGCCAACAAATGTAGGGTTACATCTGTAAATGGAATGTAATTGCAATTCTCAGAATTCCACTCTACCACATCTTATGTTGCTCCTCATCAGGGACTTTCAGCTTAAGTAATGTTACCATTAATCTGGCAACATCAAAATGTTAACACAAGCTTTTCCTACTATGTACTGCCTTCTTTTGAAATGTCACTGCATTTCTGAGCCACAGATGTTTTCCTTCCTTTGCGTATACTAGTAATATTTCACAATTAATCGTTTAATATTTAGACTTTTCCAAGAACTATCTGTGAAAAAAGTATGTGACAAGACTGAAGGCTGAAACCAACACGGAACAGGTACTGACTAAGCATCACCTGAGAAGATACCCAGCATTCAGTTATGTCTATGACTCACAGACTTCAGGCAATCATTGCATCCAAATAGTATGTGACCAAGTGCTAAACACAACTACTTAGTAATTACTTTTGGTACCTTCTAGGGGAACTACAGTTGTGCCCCAAAGTTTGCATACCCTTGGAGAATTGGTAATATATGTGCCATATTTAAAGAAAACATGAGTGAGCAGGCAAATCACGTCTTTTGTTTCTTATGGGATTCACATTCAACTGTAGGTCATAACAGAATGGCACAATCATAAAACAAAACATGGCAACAAAGAATAAAATGAACTGACCCCTGTTCAAAAGTCTGTATACCCTTAGATCTTAATACCGTGTATTGCCCCCTTTAGCATCTGTGATGGTCCCGGCCGGAAGGGACTGTTCCACTTCGTGTTTTCTGTGTGTCCTTGGTTTGTCATGTCCTTGTTTGGTCTTTCCTGTTCTCATTTCAGTTAATCAGTTTATTCCTTTCACCTGTGTTTAGCCTCCACCTGTTTCTGTTCTCCTTGTTAGTCTGAGTATTTAAGTTCCTCCTGCCCCAGTGTTTCTTGTCGGTCATTGTGTTGTATTGTAGCGTTCCATGTTCCTGTGTCCAGTCTATGTTGTTTTTCATAGCGCACGGCGCTCGGTTTTGTTTTCCTTTTTGTTTCTATTAAAAGCTCCTTCCAGCAACCCTTCGACTCTGCGTTTGCCTCCATCTCCCCTTAAATCGTGACAGCATCAATGACAGAGTGCATTCTTTTGTAATAGTTATCTATGAGGCCCCGAATTCTTGCAGGTGGCATAGCTGCCCATTCGTCTTGGCAAAATGCCTCCAGGTCATGCAAAGTCTTTGGTGGTCTTGCATGAACCACACGTTTGAGATCTCCCCAGACTGGCTCGATGATATTAAGGTCAGGAGACTGTGATGGCCACTCCAGAACCTTCAGCTTTTTCTGCTGTAACCTCTGGAGGGTCAGCTTGGCCTTGTGCTTAGGATCATTGTTGTGCTGGAAAGTCCCATGCGCAGCTTTCGTGCAGAAGAATGCACATTGTCTGACAGTATTTTCTGATAACATGCTGCATTCATCTTGCCATCAATTTTCACAAGATTCCCCGTGCCTTTAGAACTCACACCCCCCAAAACATCAGTGAGCCACCACCATGCTTCACAGTGGGGATGGTATTCTGTTCACTATAGGCCCTGTTGACCCCTCTCCAAACATAGCGCTTACTGTATGGTTGTGACCATAAAGCTCTATTTTGGTCTTGTCACCCCAAATTAATGTGTGCAAGAAGCTGTGAGGCCTGTCCAGGTATTGTCGGGCATATTGTAACCAGGCTTTTTTGTGGCATTGGCGCAGTAAAGGCTTCTTTCTGGGAACTTGACCATGCAGATCATTTCTGTATCATCATATTGTGCTCCTTGAAACAACCACACCATCTTTTTCCAGAGCAGCCTGTATTTCTCCTGAGGTTACCTGTGGGTTTTTCTTTGTATCCCGAACAATTCTTCTAGCAGATTTGGCTGAAATCTTTCTTGGTCTCCCTGACCTTGGCTTGATATCAAGAGATCCCCGAATTTTGCACTTCTTAATAAGTGATTGAACAGTTCTGGCTGGCATTTGCAAGGCTTTGGATATCTTTTTGATATAGTTTTTTTGCATGGTCAGTCATATTTTCAATATCAATGCCAAAATGTCACAATTTCTGCCAGGGTATGCAAACGTATGAGCAAAACAGTATATACAACCCTGTTTCCAAAAAGGTTGGACACTGTGTAAAATGGAAATAAAAACTGAATGCAAAGATCATTTAAACCCTACATTCAATAGAAAAATAGTACAAAGACAACATATAAAATATTGAAACTGAAAAATTTTATTGTTCCTTGAAAAATATATGCCCACTTTGAATTTGATGCCAGCAGCATGTTTCAAAAATGCTGGGACAGGGGCAACAAAAGACTAAAAAAAGTTGAGTAATACAAAAAAACAACCTGGTGGAACATCTCACAACTAAGTTGGTGAATTGGCAACAGGTCAGTAACATGATTGGGTATAAAAGAACATCCCAGAGAGGATGAGTCTTTCAGAATTAAAGACGGGAGGGGTTCACCACTCTGTGAGAGACTGCGCAGGAAAATTGTGCAACAATTTAAGAATAACGTTTCTCAATGCAAGGAGTTTGGGGATCTCATAATCTATGGTACATAATATCATTGAAAGATTCAGAGAATCAGAGGAAATCTCTGTACGCAGGGGACAAGGCCGAAAACCAATATTGGATGGCCTTGATCTTCGGGCCCTCAGGCGGCACTTCATTAAAACCTGACACGATTCTGTAGTGAAAATCACTTCATGGGCTCAGGAACACTTCCGAAAACCATTGTCAGTTTGTCACTGCATCCACAAATGCAAGTTAAAACTCTACCATGCAAAGAAGAAACCAGATATAAACAACATCCAGGGTGACTTGAACATCTGTGAAGGCACCATTAATGTTGAACAATATATACAGGTTTTGGAGCAACATATGCTGCCATCCTGAAGATGTCTTTTTCAGGGAAGGCCTTGCTTATTTCAGCAAGACAACGCCAAACCCCATTCTGCCCGTATTACAACAACATGGCTTCGTAGTAAAACAGTCCGGGTGCTAACCTGGCCTGCCTGCAGTCCAGACCTGTCACCCACTGAAAAGATTTTACACATTATGAAACGAAAACTATGACCAAGGAGAACCCCGAACTATTGAGCAGCTGAAATCCTATATCAAGCAAGAATGGGAAAACATTTCACTTTCAAAACTACAGCAATTGGTCTCCTAAGTTCCTAAAAGCTTACATAATGTTGTTAGAAGAAGAGGAGATGCAACACAATAATAAACATGCCCCTGTCCCAAATTTTTTGAAACGTGTTGCTAGCATCACATTCAAAATGGGCATGTATTTTTCCAAACATAAGAAAATATCTCTGTTTCAACATTTGAAATGTTGTCTTCATACTGTTTGCAATTAAATATTGTGATTAAATGATTTGCGCATCACTGCGTTCTTTTTTTATTTGCATTTTACGCAGCGTCCCAACTTTTTTGGAAACAGGGTTTTGCAAAACGTGCTTTGATTACTAAATGATTAATCCAATACAGAGGAAAATACAAAATAAATTGAGGTTGCCAGCTGGCACTTCAACCATGGATTCATTGTATCCTTTCACATTCAAAGTTATTGATTACAAAGCGACAAACACAAAAATGTTCACTGTCTGAATACTTTGAAATTCAATTCATATTTCATGCCACTTTGCTCAGGTTGTCCCAAACCCACACACCTCGTCACATTCACCTCTTCAGTGCGGATTATTTCCATGACACCGGGGAAGATCACGCCCTTATTATGACTTAGTCATTACTCCGACTAATGCTCAAATCCGAATGATTTGGTTTAAATAAGCTGGATGCATCAAAGGGTTTGTATTGTCATTGTGTTCATGAATGCCTGGCCTCTCCTTAGGAACGTCTCTTTTATAATTAGGAAACGTACCCGAGGCACTTACAGCCTTAACCAGAGACGCCACAGACGGAAGAGCTATATTTCAGCTTATTAATTTGACATTATGAATGAAACTGTATTGTGCTGTGAAAATGACTGGAGATTAGAACTGATTAAATAGAGGAATCAGTTGACATTGGCTGCATCCAGTTCAACATTCCTCCTAATTAAAACCAGTCATCTGCAGCACAGCCTGATTTATCCTAAGCTCCCAGGGGCTTCATTCAGAGTTTCCTTAAACCTTCATCTTGAGTATCAACTATGATATGTAAACCACTTTTGATTGGAGACAGATGGAATTAAGTCATGTAATGTGGCTACATGAAAGTGGCTTAGTAGCAATTATTTTCGATGGGGGATATGATAGTGGCTTGTCACTTTCCTGGAGAAAACAGTGGGAACTCAAATCTCTCTGGGTCACTTAGAAACCTGTTGTCATCTTCATAGTGTTTCCATTCTCATTTAATTTTTAATGAGAATTTTTAAAGCTGTTAATGAACGTGAGAGAGTACACATGTACATAGTATGCTCAGGAAAATACTGAGTTAATTGCTTCTCTGGATGTACTATTTAAAAACAACAATTGCCATTTTCTCTTAAAATCTGTCCCAGAGGACACATTTACAGTCCTCAAACATTACTAACATACTGTCGTTGTTTATTACAGGTCTTCGGATTATTCATTATTGATTATATATTGTCACCTTGCATATCTTTAAGGAAGGAGTTTGGGAGTAGACAACCATGACAAGCACTAGCATTTTTACATCTCCTGTCACTAGTCCAGCTGCCAAGGAATCCTGCGTGAATAACACACTAGTCTGATGGAGAGGCATGGCAAGTTTAAACCTGTGTACGGATTGTGTGAACGAAATGTATCTCTATTTTCCCCCTCAAGTCACCCTCAGCTGAGGGTGTTTTCCTGACCTACCGTCAGGAAAACATTCGCGAAACCCTTGAAGGCAGACACAAAGTGTTGGATGCTCTTATCGCCGGCAGCTCCTAAGAGACATGTGCACTTGAAGGACTTAGGCTGTGAGTGTGAAGTGTCCGCGCAGTGAAAGGACGAAGGCACTTGGGTCATCATTCAGGTATCAAGGCTCTGTGCCAGGCATATCTGAACCCTGGTGACAGATGTGTTTTGGCTACAATGAGAGGTGACATTTACATTGACAAAGGATGGTCACCTACAAAGTAATGTCCCACATCTTTCACAGTAGGTGGGTCTAATGGAGGAAAGGAGTATAGGCAAAAAGCCATTAAGGTGCGAGATTGGCTGAACAGTATGTGTGTGGGGTGGGGGAAGTCATTTAGACGCAACCAATAAATCCACCAAGTCCATGAATAAGTTTAGCTAAACTACATTTTTTGACCAAGGAAAATAGACACTTCAATTATGCTGCACCTGGACTGAAAGAGTGACTGTAAGTTGTCAGGTTAGAAATTCGAAAAACATGGTTTTGGTCTTGGCAGGGTACTTGCTGTGCCAGCATGTTTTTATGTAATAGATGTCAGCAATGTCTCACCATTGGTTCTTCAGGGAATGTTACAGGACAGTTACTGCTAAGGGCTTCACTGTTCTCAGAGACAGCCACATCCAGTTAGGTCTGCAATAGGTCTTGAACAGAATTAAGTCTATAGTAGGTCTAAAACAGACTTGGGTGGACAATAGGACTAGAACAGAGTTAGGTCTACAACAGATATATGTTAAAGTTGGACTTTTTTACTATTAGTTATTTTAATATTGTCTGCAATAGGTTTAGATCAGATATAGGTCTACAATTGCTCTAGATCAAATATAGGTCTACAATAGGTCTAGATCAAATATAGGTCTACAATAGGTCTAGATCAGATAGAGGTCTACAATAGGTCTAGATCAGATATAGGTCTACAATAGGTCTAGATCAGATATAGGTCTACAATAGGTCTAGATCAGATAGAGGTCTACAATAGGTCTAGAGAGAGGTTTTAACTTCTAGCAGAATGTGCAATAGCCTGACACTGCAGAGGCTGCAAAAGACGGTCAAACTTGACACTTACCACTCCTTGTTCTTATAAAACACTTTTCTGAACTGCTACCTGATCACTGCACCTGTTAATTAACCTTATTCATATGTACATACATTTAGCAACTATGTGCTTTATCCGTGTGGTGTAATGCATTGGTATGTTGCCTATTTTGTTGTACATAGTCTGCATAGTGTTTTATACTGCATTCATTGCATGTGCAACTGCCTGTTCATCATGGAGTCAATAAGCCCATGGCCCAGGTTAATTATTGGTTATCAACGGGCTTACCTGGTTAAATAAAGGTGAATGCAAATTATTAATTTTTTAGTAATTTCTACAATCCAGAAACTGTGTTTGTTATAGTACACTGGTTAACATGCTTAATTAAGAGTGAGTTAACAGCTAAGGTTGCCATTCGCCCGTGCTGCAGGTAGCAGCCTGTGAAATGGACTGTATTTCATAGCATTTCTACTAAGCGACATGTACATTACATAGGAGTCTTTTTCAATGAATTATGGTGAAATTTCAAATATCCCTTCATGGCTCAACAACTTTGATCACTGAGAAAGCTGATCGTGTGTGGTGTTGTCATGAGCCAATAGAAAAAGGTATTTTTGCGGTTGTGTGTGCTTGGCTTGGTATTTCAACCTTTCTAGTAATGGGATGAAACAGAAATCTAGCTGCTGGGGCCAGGTGCCTCCGACCTCCTCAACTAAACGCTCATCGAGCAGGTTTCTCCCAAACTGCTGTGTTTTGGTGTGTCACAATTCAGCAGGCTGGATCTAGATTGTTTGGGCCATGGTGGGAAATGGTTTTGGCTGATGTTAAATTACTAGGTTCCTATAATATAAAATAAAAAGGTTTGTCCTTACTTTGCTTGCACATACAGTACTTGCGTTTAACGCTTAACAGCAAGCTGATTAAACAACATCCGGCTTGTGTTGAGAGCTGACAGTGTGCGCTTACGAATCTTTTGTTGGGACAAAAAAAAATACTTATTGTCAGACCAATATAAATTGCCTTACTGTGCCGTGTTTCCATGGCAACGAACCAATTTCACAATTCAAAATGAGGAATAATGTTGTGTACGTGTTGTTACTGTCAGGTCTTATCCTATTTTCCTGAATGGCTTTTAATACAAGTTTAATAAATCCCCATACCAAGTAGGATTCTGGTTAATAGTTATTTTTTTATAAATGTGTAAGAATGTGTTTTTAAAAAAACATGTACACAGAGATGCTTACCCGTTTAACTGTTTTCAAGCATTCTCTACCTGACACGCCTTTCCAAATGTTTTTCTAGTCAGTGTCCTTTGAACACGAACACATTAATATAAATTCAGTCTGCTCTTTGCCACTTTCGTCATGTGATGGTTTTGTTCATGTAGACATCTGCAGATGCATGTTCGAGGACCAGATTTGATACGACTGCCCTTTTTTTCCAAGCAACTTTTTAAAGGGAATGTTTCTGAGTTCATTATGGACCTTAGGGAATGTTTCTCTGTTCACAGAGACCACATTTAAGATAATGACTCTAGCGTATGTCGACTCAAATGGAAATTAACTTTAAATGTCAATCATGCAAAGTATCTTACTTTAGAAAAATCACAATCTGAAATCAAATCAAAATGGTTTCTTGATCAAAATGGGTGACCTATCATCTGAACAGCTTTTCACTTTAGTGGGTGCAAGGCTTTTTAGAAGCAATCTGTCTTCTTCTTGCACATCCAGTTGTATCATCAGAGCAGCGCTGCAGGAGAACCATTAGGACAGGAAATGAATAAATGAAATGGATCCAGTCCTCTGGACTCTCTGCTGACAATCAACCTACCATATGTGAGGATCCCTAACTTCAGGAGGAAAAACATGTTTTATATTTAACTTGTTTCACAGTCAATCTTAGACTTGCCCTCACTCTCTCACACTCACACTTAAACAGACTTGTCACTGAGGAGCGCGCAGGCTTGCCTGGTTCTCATTCACACACACACACACACACACACACACACATGCACACATATATACACACACTGGTACTTGTAAAGACCAAATATGTCTTTCCAATGAAACTATATTTGTATGAGGATGAAATTAACTTATTTGGCCACCTGCCACTGTTGCTGGTGGGTGAAAACATTTTTCCCAAAAATGAGGGCATGGATCAGAGAAAATGAATGAGTGTGCCTAAACACAGAAATGTTGTTTATTTTGCATGATTAAGGTTTTACCAATGAAAACCTGGCAACTGTCATTATGCCTAGTGCCACTAGCATTCTGTTGGCCCCGCCCACCTACCCACCTGTTGCCATGATACGTTCTCTGCACCGTGTGTTGCACAGACACCTGTTCCGGATGCTCCTCTACTCATATAAAACGTGGAATTTTACTTCACAGTTACACAGAGTTAGCTACTGATAACACATTTGTTTGTGATCTGACCCAAAGTTCTGCCTGTGATTTGACAGAAATAAACTCATAATGCTCTGCATGTCATGGTGGCAGTAAATGGGAAAACACTAGAAAACGTCCTTCAGTCTTCAGAAAATCTGACACATACCCTCCATGCCTCACACACTTTTTTACATACTCCTCTGTCTTTCACACAGACACACACACAACCATTCATTATCATACACAGACACCACTGTCTTTCTATGGTGAATACAGAACACCGCTCTCTCTCATTGTCGCACAAGCAAACACAATTCTACCAGAGCCCAGGTTGACATTAAACTGACAAGTCCTGTTAACCTGCTAGGTACCATGGTGGATCAAGCGAGGAAAATCTCATTCAAAAACTCCCAGGGAAAATATTTATCTAACTACAAAGACAGTGTGGAGAGATAACGAGCGAGCGTGTCTCTATCTACGTGCATTATTTTTCTCTGAGGCATCGATGAGTTAATACAGCCGTGAGATCAGCTCCTATGTTGTTGTGTAATTACTTAAAATGTGCAATAATCTCTGGTATTAGGCTCGTAACTTGATGACAGATGTGTGGTTGAGTCAAGCTGTGTTATTTTCCCCTACACTGCTGGTCTGTGTTAATGGTTCTATTAGGTGAACTGATGTTCTCTCGTTAAGCCAGCAGCTCTCTACTGTAGAATACTGTACGTGAATATCGAGTATGTTGTGTTGTGGGGAAGAGATTAGAGCATGAGTGTCAAAATATCACTCATAGAGTGACGTTGTCGTGATGTTTTTTTGTGATACCCGAAGTTGTCTTTCCGAACGCTCGTTTAAATGGATGATTCCCTAATTCTATCTTTAAATCTAATCCTAACCTCAACTCCTAAACCTAAAACCAAACCCTTAATTCTGCTGTGCTCACTGTGCTGAATTTTCATGGATAAATTAGTCTTTTGGTACTTGCAAATGTAGTGAAATAAACTCACTAAGTTCCACTGCATTCGTCAGCCCTTCATCAGGCTTCATTCTGTAGACGTACATGTCCTGGAGGGTGACTGCTGGGCCTCAGTGATGCCGGGTGTCTTAACCACCTCCTATAGGTCCATGAGGTCATCTTAACCACCCCCTGTAGGGCCATGTGGTCATCTTAACCACCCCCTGTAGGGCCATGTGGTCATCTTAACCACCCCCTGTAGGGCCATGTGGTCATCTTAACCACCCCCTGTAGGGCCATGTGGTCATCTTAACCACCCCCTGTAGGGCCATGTGGTCATCTTAACTACCCCCTGTAGGGTCTGACGGAGTCCTGACCAAGTCCTGACTAAGGCCTTACGCGTTATCAAGGACCCCTCACACCCCAGTCACACACCGTTCGCCTGCTTACCATTAAATAAAAGGGGTCTGTATCAGAGCATGGGATCCACCACCGTCAGGCTGGGAGACATTTTCATTTTGCAAACCATTACACAGCTTAACACTTCAACTGGACTGACTGAATGCACACATGCACTCACCCACACACACACACATGCGCACACACACACTTTCTTGCCAAGGACACACTTCATAACTGCTACAACCAAACTCCTCTTTGCTGTTCATTAATGCTTACACTAAGTATTTACCGCTGAACATCCCACTTCCCCCACTTAATTCTCGTCGAAATCCGGCACTGGCCAATTTATCTTTTCAACCTTATCTGAATTCGCACCGCTATCTAAATCCCGGTTGTGTCCTTATTACTATATGTTTTTTTAAATGAATTCATGAACTTTATTAAGTCACTCATTGACAACTAATTATTGTTGACTACTGTTGTTGCACTCTGTTGAGGAAACTGTCTTGTAAGCACTTTTTTGAATGATCTATTGTGGGTCTACTTTAATAGAAATGTTAATAAAAATGCACACACTCATTTCTGTAGAGTTGTGCTGGAAAAAAGCTGAAATGTAAATAAGAACTACATGGAACTGATTCACTTCTAGGAAATGCAGTGACCTAAAGCACTGCTGAATTAGTCTTTTCATATGGTCAAGTGTTTGACTGGTAGAAGTGGACAGCATTATGACTCTGTCAACTGGTAAGGAACCACACAACCGACCAACTGTCTGCTGTCATTCTGCCCAGGCCAGCAGACAATTACACTGGGAAGTTTGGTAATGTCCCCCCTCACACACACGTACACTCACACACAGACCCGAAAAGACAGCACAAATTGATTTCAGGTGTAACTTATTTACTTTACTATAGCCATGTGATGTTGGAGCATTTCAACGCAGCCAAGATATTTCATTACTGTATCTAACTGCCCTGTATAAATTGCATTTGCCATCTTCATACCATGAAATGAGTTTGGAAAAAAAAGTGCTGTTTGTTAGTGAAAATGTAGGAGTGGCTTGGTGATTGAAGGGATACGGATGGGCCATTCTCTGATGATGCTTATTTAAAATTCTTGCTGCGTTTTTATTCTCCTGAGAGGAGCATTTCAATACAATGGCTTGTTTTAGATCTTGATACTTAGTGGTATTTAGTCCCTTGAAACTGAGCCTGTGTCATGTAACTAACACGTTTTTGACTCCTGAAAGCAAGGTGACTTAGCCAGCTGTGACTATAAGCAGAGCTAATGTTAACCATTCAAAAACACAGTGTAAATAGCTGATGTTAGCAAGACTGTTTTAATTTCAGTACGTGGCAATTAATCAGATTGATGAGGTTTCGTAATGAGTCCAGAGTTTTGTTATGTAATTCACCTTGTGTCAGTGAACACATTGCAAGCTGTGTTAAATTGTAGGAAGGCGATGATTACCAAACAGTCAAGCTTGGTCACGATACTATAACATGGTAGAAAAACCAATTTGGATATTTAATTTAAGTTGAAGACATTTTAGTAACTTTCAGGTGTAGGTGACTTTCAGGTGTAAGGTGACTTTCAGGTGTAGGTGACTTTCAGGTGTAACCTGAAAGTCATTTTAGTAACTTTCAGGTGTAACTTAAAACTAGTTTACACCATGTAAACCTACGCCCAGACACATGTACACATACGGTACTTTACCCATTTGTTCATGGGGACCTGATGCGTCTCCACTAAAGCCAACTAACACACAATCACAAAACTCTGTATACCACAACATGCAGTTAACCATTGAAAACACATGGCGGGGATCTCTGCATCCCTTTATTGGTTAAAACGGGTTCCAATTATGTAGATGTCGCTCCTCTTCCTTGAAAACATAATTTAGCCGGTGGTGGTCTCATTAGTTTGACTGTACCAATGGGTGTGCTGTTCCTGACCGTGTCCTGTAGCGGCAGTTATGTGGAGACTGAATTGGCTTCCTATTAAAGGGACATTACATACTGAGTTCTGTTGTGTATTTGTTTAGAGACTGAAAATGTTTTCCTATTAAAGGGACATTACATATTGTGTTCTGTAGTGTAGTTATTTAGAGACTAAAAGGGTCTTCTCATTAAAGGGACATTATATATTGTGTTCTGTAGTGCAGTTGTTTGGAGACTTAAAAGGCATTAAATTTATTAAAGGAACATTACATATTGTGATCTGTAGTGTAGTCTCAAAGACTCAAAGCTCTTTACTCTGGACTAATTTACATTATGATAGAGGGAATACTCGAGACATGCTCGAGACATCGCAAATGGGGGCTCAATCGCAAATGTGGCGCACGATACCTCATAAGATGGCGTCTGGAGCTATCGATATCTGCAAGTCTGCACACCAAAACACTCCAGTGTCTTGAGTCTTCTCAGACATGACTCAGTAATATAAAAAGCCCATAGTAAGCCCATAGTGAGGGGGAAACTCACTTCATCCACCACCCATGTGTAGCGCCCACCAGGGAAGGCTCAACAGTCAACTGTGTGATTTAAAGTGATCTGTCTTATCTGAAGAGGAGGGGCAAAGACAGGCCCAGATATTCATCAACCTCAGCCCTCTGAGAGTCTCCCTGGTTGGAGACCACAAACCACATCAACTGGCATATCGCCAGAGGGAACTAATACTGTTGTTTTTTAACCAATAGTGAAGTGAGGAAAAAGTGACTGGTGTCGTGGCTAAGTAAGAGGGGTTTACAACTTACAGATGTCCTGCAATTTGGTGGCTTTTTCTGTCCTTCCTGTCGTGTGAAAACTGGGCCTGCTATTGGTGGGAGTAACGGCTGAGTGGTAGCCCTTGTCAAGACCCTGCTGGTGTGCTATTATAAATTCTTCACACTTGGGGAATTTTGCTACTTTATCTGACATTTAATGGCCATTTGGTCACTTGACAGGCATGTGAGAGGCTAGCGGTTCAGTATAGCACATGATTTCCATATCCCCCACCTAAGTCCACCACAATGGATTTGTGGCAAAATAGAATGATGCGGAAGCAGGACAACAGCGAAAAATGACTTGTCGTTTTTAGAATGGGGGGCTCCTCCTGACAGAAGCCCTGATTTCAGCAACTGAAACACTTTAAAAAGCTGCTTTAAAGAGGTGTGAGTGCCCCTTGCAGTTGTCTATGTGGCATAAGGACAATTCCACGTAAAACCCAATTCAATTGAATATTAAAACACTTTTAAAATGTATGCCAAAGAAAAACATTGACTTCAAAGTTTAACACCCATATATCCATATTCACATTGACACGACTTAATAAAATTAATTTCCTCTCACAGTTTGACAAAAACTACCTTCGTAGAATTTCTGTACAAATGCAAACTTTGTTAATGGAACCTCAGGTTGTTATGCAATCACTGGATAATTTAAAGATGTCTGCAGGCACACTTTGGTGTCAGCTATGAGTTTGAAAAATAAAATAGATTTTGGTATGTGAAGTAAAATTGTCTCCTCATCATGCGAATATATATTTTTTAATCAAAGTGCAGATTCGGCTGTAAAACCAAAAGGTCTTCTGCATGAAAAACACCAAGCAAGGACTGTACATGCTGCAAATTTCAGCTACTTTTCAGCTTCCACGGATGTCCATTGTCAGTTGGTGCTCAGCAGGGGAGGACTCGGTGAATGGAAGGAGGGCCGGAGGTAGGTGTCAGAAATAGAAGGGAGAGGTGACGTTACCTGAAGGGAGGAAGAGAGGCACCGAGAAGGCGGGTGAGATGGAGGGGTTGTCCGGTTTTTTACAGTCTTTAACCACCAAGATGACAGAAAGAGAAAGAAACCAGACATGTGCTGAGTAAAACAGTATGCCTGTGAAATGGAAGAGAGTAGCAGATAAACCCCAAAGTGACTACCGGGTTTTCACATTGTAGACAATTCAATGGCAGCAATGCAGTTGCCATGTTTTTTGTCATTTCTTCCAGGCTTGGCACATTTCACATCGTGTTTCATAAACAAAATAACTCTATAAATTATTGCCAGGTCTACCTTGATTTGCTCCAGTGAGCTTTCTTACTTAAGGCACCAGACATGGAAATAGCCGTATGTTTATACATTTTGTTTGCGCGTTCTTGCTCACCCGAATACAGTGTGATAAGGGATGCCAGCTAACGAGAGCTTTTCACGTCTTGTCCATTGCAGGCTGTCTTTCCCCCCTGTGTTATAATGTAGCTATTTCAATATTGTAGCAGGCAGCTGTCCGGAACCCAAGTGGACCATTATGTGTTTTCAGCGGGATGTCTGTTAAGATATATCTGTTGAACAAATCAAGTACTGTACTGTCAAGTTAAGTCAAGATTGTCCTGTACTGTCACATATAAGTATTAACGCAAGCAATATTGAGTGGACTACTTAACTTTTAACACCTTTGTTGGCAGGTTTTGTCCGAAGGTTTTGAGCGTGAGTTCATCAGGCTGTGATTTGTTTTTTTCGGCTGCCTTGGTAGAGCAATTTAAATGGAGCCACTTTCCAACAGCCTCAGAGTGTAATGGTCCTGTCTATATTGGAAAGAAATGCAAGTACTATCACTTTAAAGCATCGTCTTTAACAGCTTTCATTTTTTCTGTGGCAGCTTTTAAAAGTAAATTTGCTGTCTTCCAGATAGAGGAAAATGCAGTAGCAGAGCAGCTAA
Source organism: Esox masquinongy (assembly GCA_016801175.1). Taxonomy (NCBI): domain Eukaryota; kingdom Metazoa; phylum Chordata; class Actinopteri; order Esociformes; family Esocidae; genus Esox; species Esox masquinongy. Next base: position 28,610 of record JACXGI010003438.1, on the reverse strand, counting down.
TGGAGTGGTAGTAAAGAGGGGGGAAAGACAAGATCAGCAGCTTCTCAAAAGCTCTGATTTTTTCCCATAAAATGAGAAAATTTAGATAAAACATGCCTGGAGAGCTTCCTGCCTTAGAAATGTGCTTCACATAGCATTGACTGGATTACTTGATATTGGAGATGAGTTTTAAGTGTCAGCAACACCACCCCCCCACCCCATTTTCCCCTTTCACTGTCCCTTCCTCTTCCTCACTGGCCTCCGAAACCACAGTGGCTTATGCTGCAGGGGAATCAGCAACCTGCTAATCCATCTTGGTGACTTGCCCGGGACGGCGATCAGCCCCGGGTCCTCTCCCGTGGACACGCTGCCTCGGCAACACGGACGCTGTGTCCGCTTTCTGTGTCCGTTTGGCAGCGCCAGAGTGGATGTGACCGAGTTAAGTTATGCCGTCTGTCTGTGTTCTGATGAATAATAAAGGAGTGTGCCGCGTTGCCGCGGTGAATGTGAACTATGTTTGGGTCAGTGCAGAGTGAGCGAGGTGTGTGGTGTGTTTTCCATCTGCGGCTGACGACGCTGCTGAGTGCCAGCACGCTGGAGAGGTTCCTCTCAGCACAGACTCTCTGCCTCCAGACGCAGCGCTGCATATTCAGATGTGGCTGAGGGGTTTTGTGTGTGTGTGCGTGCATGTGTGTGTGTGTGTGTGTGTGCGTGAAGAGTTCTGCATGTGTTAGAGGGAGAAGTGTGAAATTGAAAACAGATGTTCCCCTCCACCGGCCAACATCCCCTACCGTCCTCCCTTCACATTACAGTACTGTAGCTGCTGTTCTGGTTTCATGGGCCGGCTACTGCAGGGCGGAGGGCTCTGGGGGAGTTGGGCGGGGCTCACTCATCATGATCTGGAATTGATTTTCCCCCATGATGACCCGGGGGGGCGGGGGCATCGGCTCCGTCTCCGTCCACCTGTCCGTTCGTACCAATGCATGTCGCGTCTCAGACACCACGTGCCCAATTCTGGCACGACTTGGGTGAAAGATGCGTCTTGCACTGAAGGTCCGGTATTTCCCAAATGGCGCCGTTCTGCGGAAAACAAATTTGCCGAGGACACACTAACGGTCGGCAGTGATGCATATTTACGCCTTTGTGAATTTTGTGAAAAACCCATTAGACGCTGCTTCTCTTGAACACAATGGGGATCTGCACAGAACTCTATTTGCAGTATCTTTGGACAACCATCACTCAACTTTTTACGAATGAAAAACCAAAAACCCTATTGAACAATCAACATTCGCGTGAGCATGGTCTGGCACCCACTGTAATCGGTCAGTGGTATTCATGTGGTAACAATGTTTAGTACATGTTGCAATCACTGTCAAGACTCAACCTATACACTGACATTAATATCCACCCTGCCAGGGCTGTAAAACAGGCAAATGTTAACATATCCTTCCTTGTTTGGACCAGAGTTTAGAAATTTGGCACCCATGCCCCTGCAGCTGAATAGGGTTGGTCCCGGGCCGAGGCTGAACGCCGTGTTCGAGGACCAGCGGGGAAAGGATTATATCCCAAGAGGTGGAGGCAAGCGCTTTGTTCACGGTCATCTCCGGTTATGTCGATTTTAACCAGACTACAGCCCAGTCAGTGGTGATGATGACAAAAGGTTTAGACACGTTTTACTGTAAAAAGAACAATTTAGAGCCATGCAGTTAGTTTCAGGCTGTCCAGCAGGAGAGCCAGCAGGTTTACATTCCACAGCCGCCGCATTCTGCAGGAGGGGAGTTTTAATGAAAAGCATTTATTAATGGTTTCTGTTAAATGTGTGAGGCTAGGCAGCTTTTCACACGGGGGATCCCTGTCTGGCCTCAGTATTCCCAGCTCACTTGAGTTAATTCAACATTTACAGGCTGACTTGGGGCAGGAAGCATGGGTGCAGTGCACTCCTCTTATTTCTCTATTAGAAAACAGATGGGGTAAGCATTTGATTTCCATAGTTGCCACTCACCAGATACTGGTATTTTTGCTGCTACTTGCTAACCCCTCCCGTATTTGTATACTGTCTATTCTTTTAAAAAAAATCTGTTTTAAATGAGTATTTTGTGGATGTTTTTGTTGTTGATTGTTGTAATACAGGGCACCACTTTAAATGAGACCTTGGTCTCATTTGGTTTTCCCTGTCTAAATTAAATTAAATAAATGAAATGAATGTTTTTCCGCCGCTACAGTCTTAGAGTGGGACGCAACTCAAGACACCTGAACTGGTGAGTCAGAAAGCAAAAAGTTTGATAATGGCCCTTATATAAACAAATATCCTGTTCATCCATTAGTTTTTAAGCATTTAGTGACACAGTATAATGGCGCTTTGATCAGTTTAACGCTTTTATTTTGGGCTTTTTGCCCAAAGTCAGCCTTCAATGAACTTTATCCCCCCATCATTGTAAGAAGGCCCCTCATTGCCAACACCAGTTATTATCAAAAGGCAGTGTGTTCTTCCTCTACACTTGAGGCGAGTGGCGGGCGCTGTGCTGCTGTCCCAAAGCAGAGGACGCTTATGTTAATTGTGAGTCATCTGCAGTTTTTCTTCGCACCAGCCCCGAGGACATGTGAAAGATTGTCCCTGAAATAGCGTCTCCCCTTGTCATCCCTGCGTGGAGTGATAACACTTCGACCCCATTTCTCACCAGACTCTTTTCACCGACACACATTAAGTTGTTTCACCTGCAGCATGGTTTTCTTCATGGCTGTGGAAGAGAAATGATACATGGGCCGCAACAAAATGAAAGACATCTCTCACATCTCACGGCTGACACCAACAAACCCGTTTAAATGCATTGGGAATATGCAGGACAGTTGTGGTATTATTTTTTTTCTCCAAAATAGGGGGTTACCTCATCCGATAAATATAGGGCCGGTGTGGTGAAGAAACAGGATTTCATGCTTGGAATTGGTCTTCTCTGTTTATACTTTAATCAGCGGAAAATAACGAAAAGGAAATGCTGCTGTCTTTCTGAATTGGGTGCTTAAAATGTGCCAGTAGACAGAATATGCTGAGGTGCCATTTGGCTGAAAAGAAAATACAAAAAATATATAAATAAAACATCTGAAAAGTCTGAAAAAGTATTGAGTTATTCACATGGATGTCTGAGTGGGTGGAATTGTTCCGCCTTAAAAGTGGCTTACCCTTAAGTCAAATTTAATGGGGATTTTGGATTGCCTAGGTACACAGTCTTAAGACGCTGCCGTGTCTTCAGAATCCAGAGGCCATGTCTGTCGGGTCACAACAACCCAAGGAGGAAGGGATTCAATCGAGAAGGATGTGTCAAGACGTCAAGAAGGTCTACTTCAGAAGGATGAGTCAAAATGTCAAGAAGGCCTACTTGAGAAGGATGAGTCAAGACGTCAAGAAGGTCTACTTCAGAAGGATGAGTCAAAATGTCAAGAAGGCCTACTTGAGAAGGATGAGTCAAGACATCAAGAAGGCCTACTTGAGAAGGATGAGTCAAGACATCAAGAAGGTCTACTTGAGAAGGATGAGTCAAAACGTCAAGGAGGCCTACTCAAGCCAGCCGAGAGCATCATGTGCCGTCACAAGAGGACTTTGCGAGACATTGGGACTATTAAAGAATTTAATATTCAGACATGAACTACCTGGATTACCGGTCCCGTCTGGGCTAGGAAACATTTTTGCTTTTCATCCTAATGTCAACAAGTGGTTGGATGGTGGCTTGTTATCTGAGATAATGAATACTCAGTGTCCCCATTTTCTCCAGTAATGGTATTTAGCCAGTCTTACAGCGTGTTACGTAGAAGTGATTGCACTTCTTTGATTGACTCAGAGCACTTAACTTGTTAAATTGACACTTTGCCATAAACTCAGAGTGACAGTGGTGATGATGATAATAACATTTAGAAGAAGGTAGCTATGCACTTAGACTCCGAAGAACCTAGACATCTGTATGGTGTCGGTTCAAGTTTATTGCAAGAAGCAAGTTAGAAGAGGAGCGGAATCATTTTCTATATTGGTCTGTAATCACATTTGTGCCCTGGCTCTTAGCACACTACTGGAAACTAAGAGAGTGCAATAATGTCTGTTTATTCATAGCTCATGCTGTTCATCTAGAATGATGAGGAAAGGGAATGATATGTCAACAGCGGATTAGTAGCTCCTCTATAAGAGTTGATAACATGAGCTCGGGAGTCGTGCCAGGGGTAGTGAGAAAGGTGGCGGTCAGTAAAGAGCCATACTCAGAATGCGAAGAGATGAACACAGACTTTTTCTATTTTAACATGGACACTTTGAATTACAATGGTCATCAAAATTGTTAACCACTTTGCAATTGCAAATTGTTTACCACCAGCAATTCCACTTTGCAAGTTGTTAACCACCAGCAATTCTGGAGCAAAACAAGCACAACCAGTGTGGACCACAGTGGTACCGTGTCTGTTAGTCTGCCCGGCAACCCTATTACTAGTTCAGCAAGCAAACCTAACCTTGTGCAAATGTTAACCCCATTGGATTGTTGGATCCCTGGGAGCTAGGAGACCAAAGGCCATTAACTGAAAGTGTTGAACTGGATATTATTATTGAATATCAATGCAGGTTGCCTTGTCTCGTCATGCGCTAGCAACATCTGTGGTGGGTTGGAGGCCTCAAACTCTAACGTGGTCGTTGGTCGAGGAATGCCTTCTCCTCGTAGCATGTGTGTGTCCGTGATTACTTCCTGGTTGAGCAAGTAGCGAGATGAGAAGCAGAACATTGCAAATTGCTGAGATGCGCATCAGAGGACACATCTTCACCTATAACACTCCCAAATCTGCTGAAGAGTTGAAATTGAACATCACAAAATTGGAAGGGGAGAAAAATGTAGTGACAAATCAATGAATAAAAATATTGTATATCAATCATGTGAATGTAAGCTTGCCACGGTTATTGAAGAGTTTCTTTAGGTGTCTTCTTTCAGGATGTAAGTAGTCTAGTTCTTGCACAGAGGATGAGGTGGGAATGGCAGAGACGTGATCGCCGTTTGGTCCATCCAATCATGCGTGTGTTCTGGGTTGGACTTTTTATACAAAGATTCTTCAGTGAGTCAGATATGCAGTACTGGCTATGTTAACGTCTGGTACCAGTCCAGGGCCTGGTGATTGGGAACCCTGATCTAGCCAACATTCTTAGAGAAACTTAAACTGAAATAGCATTCAACTGAAGCTAAATCAGGTATGAACATAGTTACATTGTTTGACGAAATGTACAGGCAAGTAGGCTAGATAATCATTAAGGCAACAATCACATTATGCAAAGAATTCGGTTTCCGTTTACGTCTGGAGATGAGAGACAACCCTATAGACCTCACAGGTTTAGGAAGCTTAGGAAGTATCCTTTGGTGTGCCTGGGGCATCCTATTCACTACCCAGATCTACACCACTTAATTCCCCTCCTACATACCCAGTGACATTGATGCAAACACGCTCGCTTTTCTTCCCACATCTCGCAAGTCAACCAGCTGCCCGTGGAATTCTAAGACAGTGGTTACATTGTGATCTCGCCAATCAAATAACTCCTTCTCACGTCCGATCTTTTGAGAGCTGATCTGATTGGTCAAAAGACTAGTTTTGATCTTGGAGGGGAAAACTCCACTCAATTTTGGTCATGCATGCCGGCGGGAACAGCACCATTACCTTACAATACAGTACATTAAACAAATACATTAAATTCACCATAAAAGTGACACACATTGCCGCCATAAAGTGAGCCTTGACAGCGACCATGGTAATATTAGCACAGTGGTGTTAACACCACAACACCTGGCCGTCAGCGAAAGGCAGCAGAATAGTTCATTTATACTCTTTAAAGCCGTAGATAAACTAGCTGCTGATAAAGCTGGCTCGCTTAGATAAATATGTTTCATATCGAGAACACATTACTAATGAATGCCAACATGAGTTTTGGATTTTGAACCACACACGAACGTTGTGCTGGGTAAATTCATATGCTGAGGTTTGTTCTCGTATCGATTAGCATAACCCTGAGCTATGAGTAAAAGCAAGTGCAAACAAACAAGGAGTAATTTCCTTAATGCCGAAGGCATACTACATGAGCAAGCTGAGAAGTGGTTCGTTTAGAGCAGAGAAAAATTCAGATAGGGGCCCTATATACAGTAGTTTATTAAGGAACATGAGGTCATGCCACGGTAACAAGTATCTTACATGCTCTAAATACACAGGAAGGAGCACTTCGCCCAAAAACAAAACAACACTAATGAATATGAACTGAAAATGCATTTTGCACTTTTTCGTTGAACAGGCACAGTTAAATTGGAATAGGCTGTCCCTGGGAGCATCTGGACTCTCTCAGCATTACACAGTACGACGTCCTTGTGAGCTAATTATACACTAAACAACTAAAGGTTGCTTAAAGTGATCAATGGGATACTGACGAGGTAGACCCAGATAAGCAATACTGATGCAGGCTCAATGCTCAGGTGAAGATGTACTGGCAGATTTGTTCAGCATTTTTGAAATACACCATTCATAATATGCGCTGGTCTTTGTACACAAGCAATGAAAGCTTTTACTAATAATGATTATCTTTCATGTAAAACAGGCGGTGGGCTAAATTCATGGGAAGTGTGACCCGAATTCACAAGGGGGAGACGCAAAATAGTAGTTCTCACTTGATCAAAAATATGGTGCTGCATTCTTTCTTCTGGGCCAACTTTGTCATGATAGATGTTTTAAAGCCTTAAAACCAGAATTAGTCTACCAAATAGCAAGGAGGGGAAGCAAAATATAGCTAGTTTTCCTAGCTACTGTAGCTGTTAGTCACAATTTACTACCAAATCACTCATTATTGAAGTGGCAATATCCGATACCAACTGATGTGCACTGAGACAATTTACCTCTTGGTATGACACATTTTGAGAACCATCTGCCTGTACATTTGTCAACTTGATTCATGATAACTGCTTATCTAGCTAAGACATAAAAAAAAACTTGACTAGACACTGGACTTAAGCAGTCAAAAACCTCTAATCAAACTATTTGACCTTAATAAAATGATTCAAAATACATTGTTAGCTAACCTTTAATTTAGTATGTGACAAATGAATAATGGCAAAATTACATGCAACTTTTGACTGTTTGGGTTCTGCCCAGTGGTGGTTGCAGTGATTTGGGGGCCCTAGGCAGAGACTGGTTGAGGCCCCAACATCATCTATTATTTTACTTTGTCCTAATCAAAACCATACCAGCAACATTTTGAACATACCTTCTTTCTTTTTTGTTGAATGGAACTGCCACTTCCAAAGACACTTGCATTGCTGGCCCTTTCAGCAGAGTAAATTAATTAGTTTAAAAATAATTATCTGAAGGGTACTTACTGCCTTATAAGCTATGATTACAGTGAATCTCAAAGCACTTAGCCACTGTGTTCAGTGTACAGTTTCTTAATCACGATCAAGTGCATTCTTATACCTTCCTTTTCTCACTATCCTGCAACTTTCCTTATCTGTCAGCTGGGAGGGCCACATATACAGTGGATATAAAAAGTCTACACACCCCTGTTAAAATGCCAGGTTTTTGTGATGAAGAATGAGACAAAGATAAATCATGTCAGAACTTTTTCCACTTTTAATGTGACCTATAATGTGAACAATTCAATTGAAAGACAAACTGAAATCTTCGAGGGGGAAAAATGAAAAATAAAAAACTCACAATGGTTAATCGTTGTGACCACTGCTGGTTCTGCCATTGCTACTGAAAAAGAATTACTACTAAAGAAAAGATTCAGAATCCCGGTGTAAATTCAACCTGACTCAGTTCTCTGGGTCATCCCTGTCTGCCTCAACTTCCAAATTTTAAGTGTGTTCACAAAATTTGTTTTATCTTCTCATGACAATGTCTTTTTTTACCTCAAAATCAATGTCCAGGTGACAGTACATACATGTCTATTCTACTTGATTGAAAGCTAGGTTAATTTATTTTTTTGTGACTCCTAGTGGGCGATTTTTAAGGAATTACATAGGATTTTGTTCTATTTTTTTACACAACTTTTATGGGTGTAAGTTTGATTTCCTGATCTCGGCTTGTCCCAGTGGGCGTTACTACGGCAACAGCTACAAGACAGCATGAGACAGGTCAATGTCAGTCCCAGTGTGTCAGGCAAAGATAGGCTTGTTACTATTGTCAGAGAACCCAGTGTCTTAAGTAGAATCTGAATCCCCTTTATTTGCCATGTAGCCTAAATTTACACCCAATACACTCAGAGATTCACTTCGATTGTGCTGCCAGCAATAGGCAACATACAAACAGAACACAAAATTAAATGTAGAAACACAACGTCTGGTGGATCGTTATGTTGATTCGCCCGCTAACTAGTTTCTATGTCAACCTCATTTTAAATAGTGCTGTGGTGTGCACTGAGATTGTGTACCATTTAGTCAAGTTGTTTGTGCGCCAGCTTCTTTGGGAACTAATGCCAGTGGCATCAAACAATGGTTGGAACAATCAAGTGTTCTGTGCCTATCTTATGATTTTATTTTCGGCATTGTTTATGCAGCGATACTAATGACCTGGTGTTGTTATGTACCTCGTGGTTATTTTTGAGTCCTGTTTTCTGCCATCGTACATTTGTTACTGTAGATCGACTTCACAGTCCCATAGCTAAGGTGCACCAACCCCATAAACGCAAAGCATCATAGGTGTTGTGGCAATGTTCTTATTCCATTAAGTTAATTTCTGGTTTTACCAAAGGCCATTTATGGCTAATTAGCACGATTTGAGCAATTTTAGATTACCAGGGTCACTAGCCACTTGCTGTGGACTCGTGAAGAGAAGCTCTTGAACATTCCTTTAAAATGTTTTGACTTCAGTTTTTGTTAAGGGAGAATGTGTTTTCAGTGACTCATTTCTTCACTCCTCATGTCTTTTACTCCTTCAGTTCCAATTCATCTTCTGCTGAATTAATATTTTCCGAGCCGTCCTCTGCCCAACCCCTGTGTGTGTATCACTCCCCGGCACTCAGCCGGGGATTGCTCTCCGTGATGGCTCTATCAAACATGGCAACACCGCTGGATGCTTCATTAGCCTGTGGCCTGATGCAGAAGTCGTCCAGCTGCCACCACGATGCGGAGCTGCGTGGCTGCGAGGCTGGGTAATCAGCTCTGGACGCTCTGCCTTGCCCCGGAGGATGCTGGTGCCTCACATACACACACACACACGCGCACAGTCTCCCATTAATAATGCAGAAAGGGAGAAGGGCTGACTGCAGCCTCTGAAACTAGTTCAAACGCATGTGCCAGCTACACCGAGAATAGGTGTCACTGTCAGTCACCCCATGGAAGGCACACGGGGATAATTGCCAGGTTCCACTGCCCTCCCTCTATCTCTTGGTTGAAAACATTGCTTTTGGTAATTACTTTGGAGAACTTCAAGTAAATTTCGAGGCGTGGAGGGAGAACAAGGGCGATATGGAGGGAGCCGGGCCCCCCTAGAGGATTAGATGTTGCGTTAATGAGAAGTCCAATTCCCAGCGTTCTCAGCGGGGAGATAAGGCTGATCAGCCCGGTGCCTAAGATCCCTGCTCCCACTTTTTATGTATCCTGCTGGGGTTCTCCTTTCAAAGCCTCAACACCAAACGTAAACTGACATTAAAGGGAGCCGTTCATCGATCTGGGCACAGCACCTTGAAAATAATGGCTGTCTCTCATATCTCTTAGATACTGATCGGCGAATGGCAACTTTGGGCTGTTCGGATGACGAAAATGGGGCTTTGTGTATTCATAGTTTCTCTTATCGCTTGAAGTGAATGAAGGGGAGACAGTGCAAAGGTAGTAGCCGGTATCAGTTTGAGGCTGAGAGCCAAGGCTTACAGACATGTTGCTTCAAGATGTTCACGGGATATGACTCAGCCAGTAGCAATGAAGAAATCCAATATTCCAGCCAGGACTGAACCGATCAGCCTGCTGAAGAGATATACCGTAGCTGCTAGGTGAACCAACAGGGAACTGGTGAAATGGTTGATTTGTCACAGTACATCACCGTTATTCACAACTCGCACTTCCCTCGGCTCTGTTCGGACAATCTTAAAACGTATTGTCTAGATGCTGAATCAATGAGTACAATCATTATAATGGCGCTTTGGCTGATACCTTTTCTAGAGACACGTTCAACGTGACATGTCAAATTACCACGTGTCTGTCACTCTGGCGTTATCTGTAGGGTTTCGCACATACAAAAGTCTAGTTATATGAGATTGTTTTTTAAAATCAAGGTTTTTACTCTCATTCTTAGGAACACAGGAACATCTGCCAAATAAAATGAATGGTAAATACTATACCACTGAACAAAATAATTTGAAAGACGCCTTGTCAACGTCTATTCAACCAGAAATACGTCTTTTCAACTTCTTTTCAAAGTCCTTTGCACAGTGGGTTATCTATGCTATAAGCATCCAGTTTTGGTAAAATGCTGCTTTTTGCTTTCTTATTCTGAGAAGCAGGGAGAATGAGAGAGTTAGGAGTCACCGGTTCTCAGAGTTTTTGAAATAACAATATTTTACCCTGTGAAGTCCTTGTCTCTCTGCCACTGTTTCCACTCCTGTTGACACATAAAGCACAGCACTGTCACGGTGATTAACGGCTCACTTTGCACCGACTCGGCACTGGAAGTGCTTTAAATTGTGCTCCTGAATCCATCATAGGACTACTTGAGAGTTCTCTGAACCCCAAGTTCACCTTCAGACTGAGTCCCTCACATCAACACCCACCTTGTCGGTCAGATCATCAACACACACCCCCACATTTGCTCCTGTGCACACTGACAGTACACACACACACACACACACACTCACACACACACACACACACACACACACAACCACACTTTCGAGTCATACTCACTTTCATCACTCGTTAACATTTCATTTCTGAAATCCACCCTCGCCTTTTCAACATACAGCGTCTCGAAATTACAAACAACGGCCACTTACTGTCAGTGATTCACCAGGCCTCTGGGTTTCAGGGTGTTTATATTCTATAATCTGCGCTCTGGTTTTCTGTCTAGATGACTAGCTTTTCATTGTTATATCAAAGTGATCTCTCTCTAAAGCCTCATACACAAGAGGTGTCATTACTTTTCACACAGTCTTGTTCCGCTCCTGGTTGGACATTTAGGTTAAACTTGAAGTTTACGAAGCTAAATGAAAAAAGTGACATTGAAAATGTAGATGAATACTTCGGTATTCAAACATGCAATTTCTAGAACAACAAAACAGCTTTAAACACCAGAATGTCATACTCCTTTGACTTTCTGTCAAGTAGAAATTGCTTCAAACTATTTGATCAATTGGTTTTCACAGATGTGTGTTTTTGACAACAGAAAACTGAAACATTTCATCAGGGATCCAGTCATTTTTAATACAGCATCCGTTTCCCCCTGAAAACCGGACGTTGGAATTCTCACCTGAACACTCAGGTGTTTTATTTTTTTCCGTAATTTGACATTCATTTTTACCAAACAGTAAGTTCAAAATAGTATGTAGTATGTTCAGTATGTTGTACGTAGTACGTTCAGAACGTACTACCCCCCCCCCACCCCACCCACCCCACCCCAAAGCCATCTCAAGCAGTGTGCTTTTGATCAACCGTGCACCAAGTGGAATAACTGCTATGTTAGGCCACTGTATGGAACACATGTAAGCCCTTCTATCTTGAGAGATGCTGGGTTAGAAGGCATTTAATCCAACCCTGAATCACACCTAAAGCTTTTCGAGGTCTTGTCCTGAGGCTACGACAGTAGAGTGGGACCGTACACAGAGTGGCTCTCCTGGACGGTTGGCCACCCTTGATAGAAAATACTGCTTGACTTGGAACACATTTTCAACCACAGCCGGGGACCAATTGCGGTTAACTGTCCTGCTGTAACCCCAGTGGCTCAGGGATTCTATCCAGCAGCTTTGTGGTTACTGGTCAGATGCTCTAAACTATTGAAATACTTGGAAAGTCAGTAAAAGCAAGACTGATTGCAACGTAAACGTTTGGAGCAGCAGATAAGATGGGCCTGTGTAATGGGTACCTTTTGTATAGAGGTTAGAACATTGTCAGTGACGCCGTGTGTTGCAAAGCCAGGGACCTGGGTTCGAGCCCAGTGTGTGGCGAGGCGTGCTGTCAGAGAGGCAACAGCACATTTGACATTGGTTTTGTAGGCATGCAGCTGAATTGGCTGTCTTGTTCTGTTGTCTATTATTTTATAGGCCAGTGGCCTAACTGGAGCTTCGGTCATATCGCTCCCCCCGTGGGCAGTACTGGCACACACACAGCTGTGTGGTCCCCAATCCTTGTCTCCTTTTCAGCACCCTTTGGATGAGAAGGTCAGACGGGAGGGACATCTGGCTTTCTCATTTGCTGCGACTTGGAACTGACAAGGGGAGGGGGGCATGTGGCGTGATATTCCCAATTTGCCATAACCTAAAACAGCTCCTTATAATCCCCCACAGGTTCCGATCCGCTCGGTCAAAGCTCTTCTCCGTCTTTGCAGCCCAGTGGTGGAACCAGCTTCCCCTTGAAGCTCGAACAGCGGAATTCCTGCTTTTATTCTGAAACGTCTGAAATCCAACCTTTTCAAAGAGCATCTTAAATAACTCCACAGCCTCAGCATAGGTGCTGGTTTGTCGCTCTCTGACCTCTCTGGACCTCTGTCTGTCCTGTTCGTTATCAGGCATAATAAAGTATACACTCACCTTGTTATACAGAACTTGTAACCAGGCGTAATAAAGAGTATACCCACCTTGTAATACAGAACGAGTTACCAGGTGTAATAAACAAGGTTTTTCCTGGCTTGAAAATTGGTCAAAGGTGGTACCCCGACCCCCGCTACCCCGCGCTCTACCGGACGCCCCCCTGTGATATACTTTATATAATATCTGGCCACTGGAGAAAGAAAACTATTATAGTGTTAAATCTGCCCTGTTGTCCAGGTCTACTAACTACTCTACACTAATGCACACTACAATGTCCTCCCTAATACAATAGCAACCAAAAAACAAGAAATAAATCTATTATTTACATATTAATTTAAGTGCATCCAGCCTATAGTTTCTGCTTGGCTATTTCCCTAAGCCCCCAAACACATTGGCTCCACAATGCTTCTAGCATACAGAGCATATCATTCCCTCTTCATTATGTCTGAGCCACCCGAAAACATTTTGCCATTGAGCATCAAAACTATTAATTAGAGGATCTAAGAATCACATAAAAAATATGAAATCTCTCATCAACTTTATAATTAATCACAGTCAATATTATTGTTTTCTATTTTCGTTGTTATACTATGTTCTTGTTAATTTGACTTGCATTAAAAATGCATCAGAGCTGTAGGCCTATATATTACAGCCTTGTTGCGTTGTTTTTTTCCTCCAGCCTTGCCTTGACGCTACATAATTTATCCCCCTCTCTCGATTTCCTGTGCTCATCCAGCGTCTTCACATTCATATATTTATATTATAGTGACTTAAATATGTTAACTGTATCCAGTTAACATATTGCGGAGAACTGCCAAACTGCAACATTGACAAATTGATTTAAGGCAAAAATACGTAATTTACTGATATACTGTACGGTACAGTCTGTACCAATGGAGGTACCAAGTCCTTACCATGGAGGATCCGGTTGCTTTCAAAATCTTTCAAAATCTGGAAGTGCACCAGCAGAGCTGGCAGTTTTGTCTGCTGTTCGACTACATTTATTTGGTTGGACAAATGACAAAGTTGTTTGATGAGTTCATTTCATAATGTATTTCGGAAGTAATGTTAAGCCTATGGAAATATAATTTTGCCTCGGGGAAAAAACCCCTGAATATTCTGGCAGGCAAAAATATTTGACTGAAGTGAAGTAACATGAGGCTCTAAATAACCAGCCAATCAGAGCTGTGTCATACGTCGGTCTCGGGCACATTATTTATTGGTCGTTTTTAAAATGTTGCGTTTGTAATAATTATGCGACTGGCTTTTGTATGCCACTTTTTGCATGCTTTATCTACCACAAAAATAATGTGTATTGCATATACGTTCACTGTACTACATTCATACGCATCAGTAAGAAGTCAGTACACGCTATGCCTGCTAACAAAGAAGTGGGTAGAAAGCGTATACCTGCGTATACCCTCCACTACACCACTGCTTGTTATACAGAACTTGTTAGCAGGTGTAATAAAGTGTGTGCACACCTTATTATTCACAACTTGTTACCAGGTGTAATAAAGTGTATACATAACTTATTATACAGAACTTGTTGCCAGGTGCGATGAACTGGATGCACATCGTAATGTCTGGCAGATGTTGTTGTCATTTCATCTCGTTTCCAAGCTGCCTTTCATGCCAGAAGGATTATTCCCCAGTCTCAGATTCGGATACATTTCTCTTTTTTGCGGGAGGTCAGGCGTGCGCTCGAGATGGAAACTGACTAATGTGGTATGAAGGGAAGTAATGGACTTAATGATACATTTCATGCTAAGGTCAAAGTCTTGTCACTGTACAAAAATAAAATCTGAGCGCCCATCATAGATCTGTCACATTTAAAGCTACAATACGCACTTAATAGGACAAGCAGCCCCTGCCGCCTTCCTCACAGACTCAACAAGGGCCCCTTTTCCCTATCGTTGCCCGCATTCTATCTGCGTGACATACATCGTTCACTCCGACGCGCATGCGTTGCCGATATACATTAAATGGGGAGTATCATGTGCACTCTGAACGATTTTTAAGAGAAAAATATTTGAAACAAGAACTTACAACCACAGATGTCCTCTGGTTATTTAGGCTTGTATTGAGCATACCCTTGACCCTTGACCCACTTAAATGTACAGTATCTCACAGAAGTGAGTACACCCCTCACATTTTTGTAAATATTTGAGTATATCTTTTCATGTGACAACACTGAAGAAATGACACTTTGCTACAATGTAAAGTAGTGAGTGTACAGCTTGTATAACAGTGTAAATTTGCTGTCCCCTCAAAATAACACAAGACACAGCCATTAATGTCTAAATCGCTGGCAACAAAAGTGAGGACTCCCCAAAGTGAAAATGTCCAAACTGGGCCCAATTAGCCATTTTCCCTCCCCGGTGTCATGTGAGCCGTTAGTGTTACAAGGTCACAGGTGTGAATGGGGAGCAGGTGTGTTAAATTTGGTGTCATCGCTCTCACACTCCCTCATATTGGTCACTGGAAGTTCATCATGGCACCTCATGGCAAAGAACTCTATGAGGATCTGAAAAAAAGAAGTGTTGCTCTACATAAAGATGGCCTAGGCTATAAGAAGATTGCCAAGACCCTGAAACTGAGCTGCAGCACGGTGGCCACGACCATACAACAGCTTAACAGGACAGGTTCCACTCAGAACAGGCCTCGCCATGGTCGACCAAAGAAGTTGAGTGCATGTGCTCAGCGTCATATCCAGTGGTTGTCTTTGAGAAATAGACGTATGAGTGCTGCCAGCATTGCTGCAGAGGTTGAAGGGGTGGGGGGTCAGCCTGTCAGTGCTCAGACCATACGCCGCACACTGCATCAAATTGGTCTGCATGGCTGTCATCCCAGAAGGAAGCCTCTTCTAAAGATGATGCACAAGAAAGCCCGCAAACAGTTTGCTGAAGACAAGCAGACTAAGGACAT
>JACXGI010003438.1:0-12873 GCA_016801175.1 Esox masquinongy | reverse complement strand
TTGAGACCAAGATAAACTTATTTGGTTCAGATGGTGTCAAGCGTGTGTGGCGACAACCAGGTGAGGAGTACAAAGACAAGTGTGTCTTGCCTACAGTCAAGCATGGTGGTGGGAGTGTCATGGTCTGGGGCTGCATGAGTGCTGCCGGCACTGGGGAGCTACAGTTCTTTGAGGGAACCATGAATGCCAACATGTACTGTGACATACTGAAGCAGAGCATGATCCGCTCCCTTCGGAGACTGGGCCGCAGGGCAGTATTCCAACATGATAACAACCCCAAACACACCTCCAAGACGACCACTGCTTTGCTAAAGCAGCTGAGGGTGAGCATCTGTGGGGCATCCTCTAACGGAAGGTGGAGGAGCGCAAGGTCTCTAACATCCACCAGTTTCGTGATGTCGTCATGGAGGAGTGGAAGAGGACTCCAGTGGCAACCTGTGAAGCTCTGGTGAACTCCATGCCCAAGAGGGTTAAGGCAGTGCTGGAAAATGATGGTGGCCACACAAAATATTGACAATTTTCACTTAGGGGTGTACTCACTTTTGTTGCCAGCGGTTTAGACATTAATGGCTGTGTCTTGTGTTATTATGAGGGGACAGCACATTTACACTGTTATACAAGCTGTACACTCACTACTTTACATTGTAGCAAAGTGTCATTTCTTCAGTGTTGTCACATGAAAAGATATACTCAAATATTTACAAAAATGTGAGGGGTGTACTCACTTTTGTGAGATACTGTATTTGGCAAATAAAGTGTTTATAGCAGGTACGGTGAGGCTTGTGTACATAGTTACATTGGTTCTGTTGTCTGATAACTGGTTTTGATGGCACTTTGCATTTGTCCAGGTACAATGCATAAATCTTTGAAGATCTTGGTTCTTTTCTAAACATGGCGATGTAAATGTAAAGAGGACTCAGACAGCGTGCTGTGAACTGACAAGAAAGCTGAGTCCTCATTCAAAGTCAGGGGTAGCCCAAAGATCACTTCACAGGGGACAGACTAACATTGGTTCTTTTAAAGAGAACTGTGGTGTATTTGAAAACACTCTCCGTCTGAAACCTCCCTGTCTGCAATGCACGGGTCCATGGTTATACCACTCCATTCCAGAGTCGGGCTAGCAAGACATCAGTGGACAAATCCTCACTGTCTTCAGCATCTAGGACTGTTCGGTTTTTAGGGACTTTTCCTGAGTGAACAATGTTCTTATAAGAGGCGACAGGAGCATGTCGCCAGCACAAAGCGATTACCCATTTACCCGTCACTTTAAAGTGATATGCTACATGTTCCACAGTCAATTCCCAGTTACCTGTGACAGCAAGAAATTGGCAACGCAGAAGCCCACAAAATGTTTTTTTCACTTGAAGTGAGTTAGTGCTTCAAAGCCAGCCTTCAACTGAACTATAAATCAGCAACTTCAGAGGAATTTTGGTGGTTACCATCTCTGTAATCTGTTGAAGACATGGTTTGGACATAATACGTCTTGTGAAATATACTATCTAAGAAGAGTAGTTGGATTAGTTGTCAGTGACAGGTTTATCATGTGGCTGTTGTATTTTGGGTTGCAAGTTTAGGTAAATCTTGCCCACAAAAACAAATTCTACCTCATCTGACCTGGAACATTTCCATTGAGCCAGATTTTCCACCCAGGAAAATGTTACAGTGAATGACGCCTTCATGATTAATGGTTGGCCTGAAATAATTACATGTATTCGATAATGTGTGTTACCCTGTGTAACACATTTTTGTAACGCATTTCAATGGATGGAGAAACCTTTTCTCTCAGTCACATTTTAGGACCTGTGTTGGCAATATCTCATGGAACAGTTGCCGAGCAGAACACGACCCCCACCTCTGCAGTTGCCCTCCTCAGACAGAAAGCAATTAAAGGAACATGTCTAAGAATGGAAACTTATTTACTTTGGCTGAGATTGTGGGGGTATATAATGTACAGCTGGATCATCCCTCTCTGGATCATTACCCACAATGCTCATTATTCCTCCCACTCTGCGCTAGTATCTCATATGTGGAGATCAGGCTTTTTGAGGGATGTCAGACTGGTCCATTAAACTAGATGTAGAAGGCACCTTTCATCTAGCACAGGCATCCTTCGGTGTAGTAAAAACATGATCTCTGTTCCTCGACAAGTATCTTCATTTTTTTCTTTCAGTCCGTCAATGTTGCGAGTGACTTTAATCATTGCACACTCAAGGGACCATCATACTTTCACAAATCAACACTTTAACTGACAATATAGTTTATATGTCTTTTGATTGTTTATGTTACTATGTTAAGGATAATCTGACGGAAAACTAAAATGCTTTTAATGAGGCATTTACATTTTTAAAGCATAATCAAAGCACTCAAAACTTAATCATAAAGTGACCTAAACATCTCCGAATTTAGAGCTCTGTATAAACCCTGTAACGATTACGCTAATATGTAAACACGCTAAATTAATTCATACACACACACACATAAAGAAGATGTCAATTGAGCAAATACATTTAATATATTATTAATCCTGTACTCACTAATCAAGCTAGCTCACTGTCTTGGCCCTGAAGACCCCTACACTCGCAGAGTGGACATTAACAGCAGCTGTGTGGCAGAGTAGACAACCATGACTTCATCAATGAGGAAGTGAACAGTCGAACCTCACACTTCCTGTTGATCAGATGTGGCGTGAGCCAATCAGAGCAACCCAAAGGGACCACTATCTGCATAAAATCCTTGACCAATACAATACCTGTAGTTTACAGGTAACCGTTCTGGCCATGCATCCTCAGTTTTCAACCCTAGTGAGGGCATTTATCAGGAAACTTAGCAGACCTTCAAATTTGAGAACTGCTGTGTACTTATCTTGGGCTTCGTCTGGCTGAGCCGGAACTGGGTGGCTGAGATTAGAAAAACCTTGGCTATTGTTCCGAGTCCAGACGCAAAGGACAAAACGTTTCATTCGGTTCCCACTGGCAGTGTGAGCCACTCAGTGTGAGGTGTTTCCTCCTGTGGATCTGAAGACGAACTGCGTTGGGGACATTGCTATGCCAATCTACCGGTGACTTCGTACCAGAAGCAGTTAAGCAAGACTAATGCTAACCCTAGGAAAATATAGTGCAAACTACTTTTGCGGATAATTATCAACAGTGTATCTGAAATGTCATAGTGATTCAGCAAATGTTCTTATCCAGAGCAACAGTGGCCCACCTGAGGGAAACAGATCGGCAATTCTGGCACGGTTTGACTGATTGAGCTACAGGGGGGCGCTGATCACAAATTGGGAAGAACAGATCATTGTGGTCATTTGTTTTTTCCAACAAAAAAGGATTTTAGCCTGTTATACATGAAAATACATTTTTAAAGTGAGAATTTGTTAGATCTGATAACAAAAAGGAAGGGGATTGCGTGTTTTATCCATACATTCCTTTGACATAAAAAGTGTCATTTCATTGCATTTTACTCATTTAGCATATGCTCTTATCCAGAGTGGCTTGCAGTTAGTGCCTTTATCTGAAGACAGCTAGGTGGACCAACCACACAACTCACTAGTAGTAAGGGGGGGGGGGCAGTGACAGTTGCACACACAAAGCAGCATCCCAGAGAGAAGCACCACACACACAGACAGGGAACCAACAATCCCTTGGGAGGCCTGAACTGAATGTAGGTTATGCTGGTCACAAGCTGCAAGAAATTCAATCAAGTTAGTTTGTTTTCACTGTAAGATTCAAGCCAGAAATGGGATGTAGCCCTGTTGCTCATTTCACCCACAATTTAAAAATGAATTAATGCATTTTCACTTCAATGCAGTGTTTGAAGGGACAGGCCAAAGACTGAAACTGTGTAGAAAGTTAACCTTTAACCTTTAAGTTGTTGGCAGTATTTGTCTTCGATTTTCTATTGCAACTAAGCTAAAAAATGTAATTGTTATTGGTGATCGTGTAAAATAGCAACAGATCATCATACACTGCGTTTCCCAAATCTAAAAGTCATGACAAACATTTCTATAATTACTTTTCTTTTAGGTCCATATTTGACCATTTCCTTCTGGAATGAGTGTTTTACATGTCAAATCCTCAATTTTTACAACAACAGTACTTGTGCTCTTGTGCATCATACTGCAAAACCACAAATATCATTGTGTAACTGAGACTCCACTGAGTGTAACTGATGTATTTATTTGTTTGTAGCTCCAACAGCCAGGTCCTAGTGTAACGTTTTCACAGTCAAAAAAAGAAAAGGTACTTGTTTGTAGCACAAATGTTTGGGATTCTACTGACGTTCTTTGTGACAGTAGTCTTTTCTGGAAACATTCACTCTGATCAAACAGAGCAATCCACCAGTGCTATCCAATGCAACATATGAATGCTTTCTACTGGCAGATTAACCAGAGCCAGAAAGACTCAGTAAAAAAAACACATTGATCTATTCATAACTGAGAATGATGAGATGGAACAGAGATGGATAATACTGCCAAGATTTGAATTTTGTTCAACCACCACCAATCTGCTCCACCGTTTTGTGAAATTACACTTAATGTGATGGAGATGGACAGAATGAAATGCTAATTTCTCAGCTTTTTCTAAAAGCTAACACATTCTTACCAAACAGCAATTTGACAGTTGAAGGAGGCGGTTGTTGTCCATATGAATTGTAGCTGTAGTTAACCTTTAAACATTACAGACAACAAATGTGTAAATAATCAATTTCAACAGTATTACAATGTATTCTTTGACTTGAGTGTTTTTTCTTACCCAAATGACAGGCAGATGCCAGTTAGACATGTCAAGTCTTGGAAACAAGAGGCCTGTAAGCCAGGACAATTGGCAGAGGGTTAAGTGGCCAGCGCTAATAGACCCACAGCCTTACTGCCAGTTCCACAGTGAAGTGGTCTGCTTCAGTAGCCGATCTATCTGCAGGCCACACCTCCCCTCCCCAGTACATTATCCACCTCACAGCACGATATTAGTCTCATATTGACTTTCCCTCTGGAATCAAGCGGAGAGCATTTACAGATTATTATTTTTCTAATGTACAGTTTAAAACATGTCCATTTATTAATTAATGTGAGGAGAGAGGTTGTTCGTCTCAGGTTTATTGACCTTTATGGAGGGGCACACATAGGCTGAGAGAGAATCTCGGGAGTGTTAATGGCAGTAGGATGGTTTTGCCATCCATTCTCCTGACTGTGGATGTCAGTGCTATCATCTGTCACACAGTTGCTCTATTCGTTTCTTGCAACGGGTTTTGTGAGACATATGTACCGTACTCAACTCATGTTTGCACCATTTTAACAGTAAACAGCTACTGTGTGACTAGAATATATTTCTTAATTATAATCTCTTTATTTAATGTTCATTTAGACAGTGATATGAATTTTATTCAGAAATAAGAAACCAGGCAAACCTAGTTCAGCCAGCCCACAATTAGAAGGAATTAATGTTGTTGCCCCGGCTGGATTCGATACGCTGTGTCC
The DNA here is from genome assembly GCA_016801175.1 of Esox masquinongy. Lineage (NCBI taxonomy): Eukaryota > Metazoa > Chordata > Actinopteri > Esociformes > Esocidae > Esox > Esox masquinongy. Next base: position 7,400 of record JACXGI010003438.1, on the reverse strand, counting down.
TATGTGACAGCCGGTGTCTTTAACCACTGCGCTATTTAAACAGCTGGTGTTGATACACGTTATGCATGTGTAGAGATGTGGTGTGTGTTTACTTCCTGCATTGTCAAATCAATTAGTCAAAACTCCACGGTTCTCAAAACTAGTACCCTAGATTACCTATTAACATCCAAACGTAAACAGTTTTACTTTAGGCTTACTATAATGTAGCCACTGTAGACTATCCTGAAGAAATCCTAATGCCTACTTCGTTTGGTCTGTGGAGAGGAACAAACCTCTGTCAACTGCGTGGCAATCCTCGTCGGTAACCACTACGCTAGCTTGTAGCCGGCATGGTTCTCGAAACTAGTTCCTTATGTACATAACTACATTATCTATTCACATCCAAACCAACAACAGCAACACTACATTCAGCGTGTTAAATTAGAAAGAGATCACTGTAGATGGCTAGCTAACAGGTACACAGTACTGAAAACAATGACTCCGAAATGGTCCTTGTCATTGCAGTTCGTCCATCAAAACATAACCGTAAACAGTTTTACTTTGGCCTTCTGTCACTAATGTAGTGACTGAAGCTTGTAGCCAGCAAAGTTATACAAGTACCCCTGACTGCAGTGTGCAGTTCGGGGCGAGGCTCAATGTGGGCGGAGTCAACCGCATTTAACCCGACCCCTTCCCGTCTCCTTTAAGGTCACCCAAGCTGAGGTTCACGTCGAAGGTCAACAAAAGTATATCTGAATCTAACCTGCATGGATCAAAATATAAACCTTGTTGCTTTTCATGAAGTTTACCCAATACTTTAATAAAGAAACTGATAAAACCCACAGGTGCAAATAAATGTACCTTGCAGAAATGAGGAGAACCAAGAACATGCAAGAGAGGGAGTTTGGTGATGTAGTAACCACAACTAAAGAATCATTGTGAATTTGAACATGCTATATGTGAACGAAGTGGGTAGCTAGTCTACTTTTTATTAGTCTACTTTTAACTGGGTATTTTTGTTTGATACCCGAAGATACCAGTCCGACTTTTACAATAAGTTTATGTTTTGATCATTTATCTTAAATAATAGACCTATAGAATATATATATATATATATATATATATATATATATATATATATATATAATACAACTACGATCACATTTAATTATCTGTTAATTAGAATATCATTGGAAAACTACACTATAAGAGAATGTTTCCACTCGTTAAACGCGGTACTTTTAAGATGAGCATCTTGTCCCAGCTGCTGTCTTGGATTGAAGATTTAAAACCGAGAGGTTGGTTGATAAGGGATGATCTGGTGCATAACCAGTTTAGAGACCAACGCGACGGCTCTACTTTACACAGTTGCAGTGGTGCTCACTGGGCACAAAAGGAGAGGTTGAGAAGTAGCCTACAGCAATGGGAAGAAATACATCACCATAGCATGATCCTGAAGCCACAGAATATAGCCAAACTCGTGTTTCTAAACACGTTATTATTTAATTTCAAGTCAATTTTATATTTTAGTTTTTACAGCCAGCGTACACAATGTATACGCTAGTTAAACGCTGAGCGCTTAAAATGTGATTTGCAATTTGATACGTCTTTTTTCCTTTAAATTTAATTGAATCCCAAGCAAGTAAATTTACTATTTTATCTGTACATTCTGTAGGCAAAATGTTTAAAAATGCTGAGCATCTGATTTTTCTGAGAAACCAATAGTGTATGGGAAATGCTTTACTATATCGTTGTCGTATACAATTAATGGTAAGCTGATAATATAGTGCTCCTTGTTTGAGCGTATACATTTTGGCTAAAAGATACATCGATCTGTAGACTATTTGAAATGATGATTACTTATAGCCTATCCCCATCCCTTTATGTTGTTAATAACAAGCTAGCCTTCATTAAAATACTGTATGGCTTGGTGTATATATATAAAAAAAACGAATACTCGACATACATAATCACAAAATTGACGGATGTAGTTTGAATTGTGACTAAACGAAAAATGAATGAACCGAATTTGGAGTGGCAATTATTTTTCCTGCGAGCGAAGAGCGGTTTTGAGCAGAGCGATGGGAAAGGCGCGGAGCGTTGGAGCAGAGTGTAACCTTTGCTCAGAGAGCGATGAGCGGGATTTCCATCAGCTCTACTCCGCTCACATACTCTAGTTGTTACCACTTAATATAATATCTCTTACGATCTTCAAAAATGAAATACATTTGTATTCAATGTGTTCCTTGCACAAACATGAGTTTTTATTCAGCGTGTGACTGTCAAACCTCAGATGGACAAGAAAACAGTGGGCGGAGTCAAACGTTTGACTCCGCCCACATTGAGCCTCACCCCGAATTGCACACTGCAGGCAGGGGCTTCTCAAGTTATAGCCTATCCTGAACAAATCCTAATGCCTACTTTGTTTTTTGGTCGGTATCGATCCCCAGTCAAATGCGTGGCAGTCCGCATCTCTAAGCACAACGCTATTTAACTATGTGTAGTCAGTCAGGCAGGCAGGCACTCAGTAAGAGACATTCGCACTTCTTGGCCGACTCTGCTTATGCGGTCGGGCAAAAGGAGGTGCATGACAGGAATATTATTTCAATTTTCTGCGGTTATTTAAAGTTTTTGTAGTGGAAACCTGCAAGATGATAAAGGAAAGAGTCTCAATCTAAAAGCATTTACGTCACTAAGCACAGTTTCTTCATCTGGGGCTGGAGAATTATGTAGAGCAGAAAGTGCTAAATGTTCTGGGAAGATGGGAATTCAAAGGAGGCACCAAAAGGTAAAAAGAGCATTCCGCAGGTAACCAAGCAACCCCTGATCATTTGGGATTCCTTTCACTTCTTCTCATGTCTCCTTCCTCAGTGCCGCTCATGTTCCATTGACACTGAGTGCATTTACTACAGTAGGACAGTTAGTGGTTGAATGTAGCGACCATCCAATAACAGGATTATGGGTGATATTTCAGCTAGTGCTCGTGACTGTTGGCCCAGTAAACCAGAAGTCACTGTTTCTAATCCCTGAAGTGATAAGGTAGAAAAAATCTCTTAAGCAACAACCATTACTTCGGTATGAGTTTCTCTAGGTAAGAGCATCTGCTAAATGATTTTAACATAAATGGTTCTGTCAATGCCTTGCGCAGTAGTTAGTGGTATCATTGTGAGCCCGGGGTTTGAACTCTGCTCCCAGGTTAACCCCGTGGGGTCCCAGACTTGCCCATAACTTGGAAAGAGAGAGCGGTGGGGCGATTTGTGTCTGATTCTGATCCTCATTCTTTTTCATCTTTTAGCAGGTTTTAACCCTGAACTTCATCCGACCAATCGTGCCACACATTAATTATTGGTTGGCGGAGATTAAGACAGGATAGGAAAGGTTACAAATCAGTGACGTGAGGCCCATTGATTTGTTTAACAACAACCACTAAGGGTGAAGAAAGCTTCAGGGTCAGCAATCCCATTCACTTGCATGCGTTTTGTTTGAACCTAACATGATGGTAAAAGCCTATTAATGACCCGTTGTTTGTGCCATGTTGGTTGCAGAAAATAGGAAGTTCTTCTAGAGCATCAACAAAAATAAAATGGCCATCTGACATGCTTTTGCTACACAGGATATCTCTGTTCCTTTGACACTGGACTTCTCACCATTCCAAAAACTGTAACATGGGGGACTGGGCATTCAGTGTTGTGGCCCCTAAACTCTGGAACTGTCTTCCTTCAGCCCCCCGCAACTCAGATTCCATCAGCACCTTTATAAACAGACTTAAAACTGCCTTGTTCATGCTGGCTTTTCCCTCTGTGTAGCTTGAACCTCAATTAGCATCAGTGGTGCCTCATTGTTTTTTATCTTTTCTTTCTTTGGTTTCTGGATCTTCTTGTGTTGTGCTTTTGTGTTTTTTTGCTGTACTGTGTCCTTGGGTTTCTTCAAAGGTGCTTAAAATCCACTGTTTTTTTATTAATATTAGGATGACAGTTACCGTTCTGGCATTCATGAAATGAATGTGTTATTGGAAAATAGTCCACGTCAACCTAATGTATCCGAGTGTTAAAATATGACGCCACCTTAAGGATTATAGGTGTTTGTCTTAATTATGGAAGTCACAAGCAATCCTCATGAACATCACACGTTTAAATCAAGTAATGAATGTGAGCCTCACAATATACATTTGTCTGGAATTGGAATTTCCCTCATTACTCACCTTCAAATGCTTGATTTCCTCTTGCATGGATTGTGGTCCTGCACTGTATATCAGTGTTTTCTTGGGCATGTAAAAGAAATACCTAAATGTACAGTACGGCAGAAGTGTCAAATTAGTTGCAACGTTTATTATTATGTACTGTACATGCAAACAAGCATGACTAATGAATCACCTGGTGGTTAATAACCCTGTGAAAACATTTGTCCTCTGTAGACAGACCATTTTTTATCATTGGCATTAGTTTAGGGCTGACTGTTTGGTATTCCACCTACCAAAGAATATTTCATTTCTCATACTGTTTAAATGGATGCCCTGTTCCCTAAGCCATATCCTCTGAGCATACTGGCACCTTCCCTGAAATACTGTTAACCTGCTACCGACAACATATCTGGGGCGAGGAAAGGCTGAAAGGGTACAATATATGACCTGACATTGATTTGTCTGCTGTGGGCTTTTTTCTCTGTGTGCCACTTGCAAACACAAAACTTGAACCAAAAAAAAAGTAAGCCCTTTATCAGCCAACATGACACTCCATAAGTTCATCAAAACTGTGTTACGGCTTTTATTTCGTTACCATTGATCAGCGTAGATAAAGCAGGTGTGACTGTTACATGATTATCCTACTCCCCACACCCCCAAAACACACCAACCCCAAACATGGTTTGGTCCAGTCCCCTGGTGCCAGTGGAGCTCGGGAGGAGGACGTGGAGAGTCGGGGGAGGGGGGCGCCTGCCAAAGCCTGGCACGTCTCCCCCCTCATTAGAGTCTCCCACTCGTCCTCAGCTTCCTGCACTGTGAGCCTCGAGTTTCCTCCGCGGCAAGCCCCGCGGCATGGTCACGGCCCACCTCGGCTACGCTCGGCAGCACAGGCATCCATCAAACCCTCCGGGCCCGTGCCAAACCACCCGCCTCGCCACACGGCTGCCGCCGGGCTGCTCGTCTAAGCGGGGGTTGCTTAGAGACAGGAAGGGAAGCAAGTAGGAGGCTGGAGACGTTCGCCTTCTAGGGAAGCAGATTGTTAGTCCGAGCGCCTGTGGAACGCAGCAAGGAAGCAAATGTCATCCCATGTTGCTCTAGTCAGCTGACTGGAAACCCAGGGCAACTCTGATTGGAGGACAGGGAACCCGGATATGTCTGGAAGCGAGGGAGGGGGATGTGTCATGCTTCTCAGGAGTGAACGAGCCTCTGACAAGACTCATGCTGTCCGCCTTGTTTGAATAATGAAATGTAACAGATGCAGTGTTTGAAATTGCTCCTGTAGGCTGATGAAGGTGTTGGCAAAAGCTTTGTGTGAGAGGCTTTTGCCGTATCTCAGATGTTCTTCAGTGCAGACAGAACCAAAGGACTGAAGTGTTGTCACGTTACTGTTACAGCATGGCTGTGTAGAATGGCGTTGTCTGAGTGTTGTATATATATATGGTTATGAACTATAATAGGAAACCTCGGTCTATATTCAAAAGTCTCAGAGTAGGAGTACATTTCAGGGGGTCCTGCCTTCCATGTCCTTGTGTGGGCGCTGTTATGGGAATCTACATAACCCTAAATGGCTCCACAGAACTCATCCAAAACAGATTTTTATTTTTTACATACAGTACCAAGCCAAAAACAATCTTATTCTTGATTGGAAGAAAACAGATCACAAGTCTGCGATCTTGTTTTGAGGAGCTCGTAATGGACTCTGGCCTGTTTGTTAAGATGATGGTGACCCTCCAGAAAGAATAGTCACCTACAGTAGAACAGTCCAGAATACAAAACCCCTCTGGGCTGTTGTCAGACAACCTCTGCTCAACCAACTAATTCTCTTTCTGTATTGAAAATACCAAATTGGCTGTGTGCAGCGGCTGAGCTTCCAATTTGCATTTTCGGCAATGTCGTCTGCCAGGTTACGTTACAGACGGTATCAATTCTCGTTGATTTGGGCGTCCCCTGGCATTTACATTTATTCATTAAACATGCGCTCTCACTCACTGCGTCATTTACGGCACACTTGGCATAAACATTTGACAGCTTGCTGCAAGCTGAAGTAAACAGGCGGATACTGATGTCCTTTTTCATCAGGGGCAAACCGTCGCTGTTCACTTAGATGTGTTCATCAGAAGAAAGGGTGACACAGGGGGGACTGGAGAGACAGAAAAAAACTGACACTGTTAGTTATCCCTTTGAGAGCTGTCGGATTAGGAGTAATTTTGAGAAAATTTGTCTGGCCTTTAGTGGGCCTCTCCCTACATGAAGTGGATATTGATAGATCTACATTTATAAACCGGGTGCTTATCCTGAATCTTAATTGGCTGATAGCCATGGTATAGGTTAGCAATAAGACACGAGTGGATGTGGTATATGGTCGCATATACCATGGCTATGAGACAATCAGCATTCAGGATTCAAACTCCCTGGTACAGTGGATATAAAAAGTCTACACACCCCTGTTAAAATGCCAAGTTTTTGTGATGTAAAAGAATGAGACAAAGATAAATCATGTCAGACCTTTTTCCACTCTTAATGTGACCTATAATGTGAACAATTCAATTGAAAAACAAACTGAAATCTTCGAGGGGGAAAAATGAAAAATAAAAACCTTACAATAACCTGGTTGCATAAGTGTGCACACCCTCTTATAACTGGGGATGTGACTGTGTTCAGAATTAACCAATCACATTCAAACTCATTTTAAATAGAGGTCATTACACACATGCCATCATTTAAAGTGACTCTGATTAATCACAAATAAAGTTCAGCTGTTCTAGTAGGATTTTCCTGACATTTTCTTAGTTGCATCTCAGAGCAAAAGCCGTGGTCCGCAGAGAGCTTCCAAAGCATCAGAGGGATCTCATAGTTGAAAGATATCAGTCAGGAGAAGGGTACAAAACTATTTCCAAAGCATTAGATATACCATGGAACACAGTGAAGACAGTCATCATCGAGTGGAGAAAATATGGCACAACAGAGACATTACCAAGTACTGGACGTCCCTCCAAAATTGATGAAAAGACGAGAAGAAAACTGGTCAGGGAGGCTTCCAAGAGGCCTACAACAACATTAAAGGAACTGCAGGAATTTCTGGCAAGTACTGGCTGTGTGCTACATGTGACAACAATCTCCCGTATTCTTCATATGAATGGGCTATGGGGTAGGGTGGCAAGACGGAAGCCTTTTCTTACAAAGAAAAACATCCAAGCCCGGCTGAAGTTTGCAAAAACAAACATCAAGTCCCCCAAAAGCA
>JACXGI010003437.1:0-62402 GCA_016801175.1 Esox masquinongy | reverse complement strand
TAATTATGTCCAAATAGAGTCCCGGTGTAGAAAAGTTGGGTAAAAAGGTCAACAGATAAAAATATTGCGTTGGTAAACTCTTAAAGTAGAATTTAACCAATTAGTTTACAAAGAGTAAATTCGAAAAAGTTTGGCAGGTAGCCAGGTAGGTAACAGCAAGCAGCGTGCAGCACGTCAACAATCCCACAATGCAACCATTGCGTGCATGTGACCACAATATCACAAGCACTCCCCAAATCTGGCCACCATGGGTGGGTGACAAGAAAAAAGGCCAACATCGTGTCTTTTTTGAGCTTTGCCAAAAAGCACATTGTAGATTCTGAGGCCAAGAGGCAAATGATGCTGTGGTCAGATGAGACCAAAATGTACATTTTTGACCTGAACACAAAATGATGTCTGGTGAAAACCCAATACATCTTTCCACCCAAAGAACATTTTTGTACTACTTCAGTAATGCTTTTCTTTTGACACAGAAGATCAGCGATATGTAAATATATAATTTAACTAATATAATATACAGTATGTCCTTAACTTCATAACAAAGTCTTTCACTGTTGTAACAAACAAAAATGATAAAACAGGATTGCAGTTGTTGATAACATTATCACATCATTAAAAGGTACATAGGTAAATAGGCATGGATCTATATTCTAACTGTATTGGAGTAGATTTAATGTAAAAAGAAATCTGGTGTGTTTTGCCATTTGGCTGTTGTAAGTTGTTTTCCTTGCTCCCATGTGGTAAAAACTCAAGTAGCTAATCGCTCAGTTGTCAGTCTTAATGAGTAAATATTATGGTAAGATCAGGTTCTATAGGTGACAGATGATTTGAGAGTTGAGCTGATTTTCTTTTCATCAGTATCAATAAATGATCGAACCCCAGACATTTTGAAAAATGTCTTTGGGGTGTTCTGGAAAACATTCTCCAGGTATGGTAAGGCTTTTCTCCAGCACATAATCACATGTTTTTGGGAAAGTGATATTAATTGCTTTCTACAAATTTGGGACATGCACACAAAAAGGCCTATTCGTTTACAGGAAGAAATGTGTGTTCAGGACAAGATTTTTTCATATTTGCCCTGAAGGAAGAAATAACTGCAATAAATGTTGAATAAGGGTTAAGGTTAGGATTTAAAGTAAGAACAATGTCTAATGTTCTCGCTAGCCCATTATCAATGCAAACTTTGACCTTGTCCTAGATGAAATGAAAGTTGAATCACATACTTTTCTTCCAACACCTAAAGACAGTCATATCATGTGCATGAAAAAAGGCCTTTTTTGTGTCCATGCCATCACTTTCTAATGAGAACTAATATTTCATGAAAACCTGTAAGACTGCTGCTTTTCACTGTTGTTGTCAATTGCTATTGATCCACAGTTTGCAATGGTCTCTTTAAAACAAATCACAATTTTTTGCACTTCAGATTTTTTCCCCCATTGGTGTGGGTAGCGTGCTTACATACTTTTAAAATGTTTGTTAACACTCGTTAATGAAGAAAATATAGAAACTTTGTCTGCGGCTTTGGAGAAGAGCATCTGAGTTGTGTGAATAATGACCATTGTTTAAGTCTATCTGTTTTATCTTCTCTGCAAATCCCAACTCCTGCCTCTCCAAAAAAACAAGGGATTTTTGAGAAGTTAGTTTATTACATGGTGCTGACATATGTTTTAAATATCAACCGACTGACACCTGAAGTTCCCCTTTCAGCTTCACGTGGGTGAATACAATGGTGATCATGACTGGATGGGTAGATTAAAATATTATGGAATAAAATCCACGATTACAGCTGTCCCTATTCCTAGCCTACTGTACACAATCGAATGAAGTGGTCAATGGAATGAAGTGGTCAAATTTTTTGGGGTTGTTGGCAGAACCGTTATATCTAAAGTTTTTACATGTTATGGAAAATTTCAAGTTACTCCCTGATAAGTAGGGCCTTCTGTGGGAAGAACTGATATTCAGCTGTTTTGTGCTCTTGCTCTCTGTTTTCACCTAGTTGCAATTTTAGGTTGTGTGGGTGCATGTGCGTACATGCATGTACTGGTAGCTGTGCATGTTTGATGTTTCCTGGTTGTGACTTGTGCCTGAAGGCTGGAAACCACAGCACGACTCCCTTTTTATTTCTAATGTAAACAACTTCTCTACATTCTTGTCAAATGGAAACTATAAATCAGTAGCCATGCAACCAGTAGCAATCTCTCAGATGATGCCCTCTCTTTGCAAAATGGACATTATTGATATAGATTTTGATCAAGTAATTGTTTTGTTTACAACATTACGGCAGTGCTCAGAACAAATGGCTGCATGTGTGTCAGCATGTGCATGTCTGTGTTTCTATGCAAAGGTGTTTAAGTTTTCTCATAAAGCAGCATGAGTTAGTTTATTCTCTCCAAACAAAGAAGCATTTTCCTTCCTCTTCTTTGCACGCCCTATTCAAAAGGTCTATTTATATCAACACAAATGTGGGAAGGGCAGGTTAACCGCAACACGGTCGACACCAACTCAACTTCTTTATTTACTGGCAATCAATGAAAATCAAGAAGTAGCAAAGCCACTGACTTAGATTAGAATATCAGCGGGATAAGGTTTGTATGGCCGCAGGGTTGTAAAACTATATCAGTGAAATCAAGTTGTGTTCAGGACAGGAGGTTCATTTTGTTTTTACCATACATGTGAAAAAATCCTAAACCCTAATGCGGAACCAGAATGATGAGCTGCCCCCCTCACCCCCCCGTAAATGTAAGGTGTGCAATATATTCAAAATTGCACACTTTTAAACTTTAAAGCTTTTTCCGCACTTCTCCAAAGAGGAAGACACATTGTTCAATAACTGTGAGGCACCACTCACCCACCTGACAAAACCATGTAGCTTTGCAGGCACTCCAGACTTCTAAGGGTGTCACTAGAGTGCAATAAGACTAGAAAATCCCTGATGACGATGCCTCCCTGCTCCTCGTGCAATGCTCAGCATTTTGTGTCCCCCAATAGGGCTTCCCAGTCACGTGTCATCTAGCAGCATAGTTAAGGCTTGAACTTAGATTGAGGTGGTTAGCATCATACTGCTGTATATAAATGTGCCTTACTGCGTCACTTGAGGCCAAACAATGCCACTTCAGTGATAAATCAGCTCCTTTGACCAAATTCCCAACAACCTAGACAAAAGTCTGTTTATATCTAAAATCAGAACAGAAATAACTTCCCCCTATTAATGATTACACCTGTTTAGTAACCACGCCAACCACATTTTCTGTTACGTTTTTATAAAAACAAACATTTCGGCTACTTTCCCAACAAATTGGACGATAAATTTGAAGTCTTGATTTGTTTTGTGACAATTGAAATCTATAATAAGAATTAAATATATCTTCTACCGATCTACTTTTTAGTAACCCAACTATTTTTTATCAAAAATAGCTGCTGTTTGGACCATTTTCTCTAGGTAGACAAAAATGTTGAGTATGACATTGATTTCTCTGCTACTCTGTACATAAACTATAAAACATTTCTTTTAAAGAGTGGACACTTATTTGTATTGTAGTGGTTTTCCTGAAAGTAAGAATCAGAGGGAGACAGGTGGAGACACAGAGGGAAAGATGAGTATTGAAACCTGGACTGAGGCGTTGGCCTGGATGTGCGCATGTAGTTATCACTGGACCACAGTTCTGCACACTTTAAATAAAAAATTAAAATACTATCATATTTATTTATCTTTTTTATTTGCAAACAATAAAAATAAAACATGTTTTTACTTGGTCTTTGAGGTGTTCTGTATAGATTGATATGTCAAAAATCGATTTAATATATTTTCGATGGAGGCTGTAAATGTATCAAAATGTAAAAAAAAGTAAAGGGGTCAGAACACTTTCTGAATGCACTGTAAGCTTGATTTTATTTCTTCTATTCCAGGAGCCAAGCTGGCACTTGAGCATTTCATTAGTGTTTTCACTTGAATTGCAGATAGACATGCTCCATACACGAGTTCAGGTGAGGTACAGATCCAAGCCCTGGTTCAGCGATGATGGTTCTCTCATGATATACAGAGTAATTCCTAGAGTAATTATAGAGCATTTTTTTTCTCATCAATTTACACACAATACCCTACTGTATAATGACAGAAATACAGTATCTCACAAAAGTGAGTACACCCCTCACATTTTTGTAAATATTTGATATCTTTTCATGTGACAACACTGAAGAAATGACACTTTGCAACAGTGTAAAATAGTGAGTGTATAGCTTGTATAACAGTGTAAATTTGCTGTCCCTTCAAAATAACACAACACACAGCCATTAATGTCTAAACCGCTGGCAACAAAAGTGAGTACACCCCTAAGTGAAAATGTCCAAATTGGGTCCAAAGTGTCAATATTTTGTGTGGCCACCATTATTTTCCAGCACTGCCTTAACCCTCTTGGGCATGGAGTTCACCAGAGCTTCACAGGTTGCCACTGGAGTCCTCTTCCACTCCTCCATGATGACATCACGGATCTGGTGGATGTTAGAGACGTTGCGCTCCTCCACCTTCCGTTTGAGGATGCCCCACAGATGCTCAATAGGGTTTAGGTCTGGAGACATGCTTGACCAGTCCATCACCTTTACCCTCAGCTTCTTTAGCAAGGCAGTGGTCGGCTTGGAGGTGTGTTTTGGGTCATTATCATGTTGGAACACTGCCCTGCGGTCCAGTCTCAGAAGGGAGGGGATCATGCTCTGCTTCAGCATATGGTCTGAGCGCTGACAGGCTGACCCCCCCACCCCTTCAACCTCTGCAGCAATGCTGGCAGCACTCATACGTCTATTTCCCAAAGACAACCTCTGGATATGACGCTGAGCACGTGCACTCAACTTCTTTGGTCGACCATGGCGAGGCCTGTTCTGAGTGGAACCTGTCCTGTTAAACCTGTATGGTCTTGGCCACCGTGCTGCAGCTCAGTTTCAGGGTCTTGGCAATCTTCTTATAGCCTAGGCCATCTTTATTTAGAGCAAAAATTCTTTTTTTCAGATCCTCAGAGAGTTCTTTGCAATGAGGTGTCATGTTGAACTTCTAGTGACCAGTAGAAGGGAGTGTGAGAGCGATAACACCAAATTTAACACACCTGCTCCCCATTCACACCTGAGACCTTGTAACACTAACGAGTCACATGACACCGGGGAGGGAAAATGGCTAATTAGGCCCCAATTTGGACATTTTCACTTAGGTGTGTACTCACTTTTGTTGCCAGTGGTTTAGACATTAATGGCTGTGTGTTGAGTTATTTTGAGGGGACAGCAAATTTACACTGTTATACAAGCTGTACACTCACTACTTTACATTGTAGCAAAGTGTCATTTCTTAAGTGTTGTCTCATGAAAAGATATAAGCAAATATTTACAAAAATGTGAGGGGTGTACTCACTTTTGTGAGATACTGTATGTCTTTGGAGAGCTCCAAATTTGTAAGATCTTTCTATCAAGACTTCAGTAGCTCGATGTCCTCATCAGAAGGCACGTATTCCAGATTTCATGTAAATCTGAGGTCCCTCTATAAATCACTTTCCCAAAGTTTCTAGTCTTAAAATAATGTGTGCTGATGGCTTTACATGACGGCCATCTTGTTGCGACCCATGATATTACCATAAAATCCACAGTAAAGTCTCTACCATTCACACCTGAGACCTTGTAACAGTAATGATTCACATGACACCGGGGAGGGAAAATGGCTCATTGGGCCCAATTTGGACATTTTCACTTAGTGGTGTACTCACTTTTGTTGCCAGCGGTTTAGACATTAATGGCTGCGTGTTGTTTTATTTTGAGGGGACAGCAAATTTACACTGTTATACAAGCTGTACACTCACTACTTTACATTGTAGCAAAGTGTCATTTCTTCAGTGTTGTCACATGAAAAGATATAATCAAATATTTACAAAAATGTGAGGGGTGTTCTCACTTTTGTGAGATACTGTAGATACTGGATAGTAGAGCACATACTATATAAATATATTCTACAAGAACAAGTAGACGTCAAAAGTATGTAAGTATGGGGAACACATTCTCTCAAAAAGAAAGCAATACAGCTGAAGGCAGCAACAAACACAAACACATATACTGTACAAAAATAGGAATTCTAGGTGCCATATAAAGACAAGACGATAAAGATGACCTGTAGGGGGAAATAATTATAGGTCCACTAGGGATGTTATGAATACAGGACACCCTAATGGACGAGGATAGGAGTGTGTGACTGTGTGTGTGTGTTTTCCCTAGGACTTCGACTTCGGGGTGAACCCCAAAAAGTTATGTCTGCCAGAGTTTGTGATCATTATCTAATCCTATTGGTTTCATTTCCACCTTCGCAATGCCCTGAATCCTACAGAAGACATAATGTAAGAGCAATGGACGAAGACAGACAACAGGGCAGTTTTCATCCTTAAAGAAATGTGTTTGCTCAATGTGTGTGTTGTTTTATTTAGTATCTATTGTCAACATTACATCTTCACCACATATTTCTGTGATTCTATTTGGCACTCATGTATTCTTATCTTTCGCACTATTGTTTGTATAGACACGTTCTAACTGAAAGCTTAACAATTAAATGCATTTTCATCCGAAAACTTAACATATTTGCCTTTTGATTTCCAGCAACGTTTAACTTTGGGTGTGCTGTAAAAATTTAAAATATTAATTAATTACTATGGCTCCTGTCTTTGTAGTAAACACTGTATCTCTATGGCAAGATTAATCATTTACCTAACTTTGTCAAAATCAGGCCAGTGGTTCTTCCTGGGTTTTCCCCTGTAGGTTTCTTCCCAGACATAATGCAAGGCATTGCCACTTGGATATGAGGTCACACCAGGTCCTCATATCCAAGTGAAAGTATGTTGTAAGTGTTTTAAGAAAAGCAAAGTATTAGGGTCTTGTTTAGCTCAGTTGGTCCAGCTTTGTGGATTAGAATGTCTGCTACATGATGTAACTGTAACCCATACCTGGAGTAAATTATTAAATTTTTGCCAGTTAGCAGGTGACCTTATGCAGAGTGAATTACAGGAGCTGTTAAATTTAGGTGCAATTCAATTTTTTTCTCGATGGATTCTAACCAGTATCTTCTGGTTACGGCCACAAGACTCTTACCAACTAAGCTACTTGCCACCACTATTATGTTGAAAGATAACTTCTCTGGAAAAGCTGTGATCTTTACATTCATTATGATTATTTCCAGAGATACTCAATGTCCTGAAATAAACAGTATTTAAATATTTGTTGAAAGCATATTACATTTTTCTGAACGTAAAGATGAAAACTACATACCACACTCTGCCCTACATGTTTTGGCCATTTGCAGATTAGATCCCATAATATCCATTTATGGAGAATGATTTAAAACAGTAACACAGAAGAACTGATACGCACCCCTTGAATAAGCTCAACTGTCATGATGTGTGTGGGTGTGCGTTAGAGAGTTATTTTATGTGACTGTATTCATTAAATAAGGAACAAAATATAAACAAAGATCAGATTTTTCAAATAATTCAAATTGTAATTACCTTTCAGGCATTTACATTCTGGGTTTAGTGAATTTACAGAGAAACAAGTGTTGCTCTTCCAAATCTACTGAGCTGTGACGGTGAGGTGACGGACAGCTCCGTTATCTCCCGCTTTTCCCGGTTTCCCAATGTTCATGAACTCACCCCGGACTCCTTCATTTGTCTTGTCACCAATTGTCACTCACACCAGGTCCCAATTAAGTCATCAGTATGTGTTTAAATGTTTCTCCTCTGCTCCCCTCATTTGTCGGTCATTGTTCCTTGTCAATGTTTGTTCATGTATGTGGTGAGTGGTTTCACTTTGTTACCTTTGTTTTTTCATTTAGTTCGTGTTAAGCGCTCGGTGTTACTGTTTATTAAATTCTATACATCAACTGCCACATTGCCTGCGCCTGGTTCCTTCCTCTCCGCCACTACACCGTTCGTGACATGAGCTTTTATTTGAACAAAGGTAGTACAAGAAATGGATAAAAAAATACAAACAATGTTCACAATACTAAATAGATGCAAAGAAACGCATTGTGTAAAATCCAGTTTTTACTATGTGGAATAGTTTACAGTATATTCTGAAAACTGGGTCGTATGGCTTCTGGGGCTCACAGAATAGAGGTATGCTACTTTCTGCAGTAGGCCATAGCCCCATAAGCCACAATTCCCACAATAGCCACCAGGGCGGCACCAGCACACAGCAGCACAGGCAGCTCAGTGTTTGATGTGGCAGGCTCAGTGTCTGCCTTCTCTGGCGGAACCACCTGCGTCGACGGCGGGACTTCCTGCGTTGCCTGGGCAGTGGGGAGCAGGGGTTGGCTGGTAGTTTGGCTCATGTCTGGTGGCTGGGGAGCGCCGGGCCCTAGGACCGGGGGAGGATGGAGCTGCTCTTGCATCGAGTACTGGAGCTCTGAATGTAACTCGGCTAGTGTGGGTATTGAGGGGACGGGAGTAGAGGAGGCTGAGGGGGGCTCTAGCCTCCAGACCGGCATGGGCATGGAGGCCGTGGTGGCGTGGGATACAACAGCAGGTTCCTCCTGGACACACGTCTCCCTCCTCTCCACAGACTGTAGGGGATCTGAAGTCTGTGGGGCCTGGTGGCGAGCCGACACTTCAGACGGTAGTACCGCCTGGCCGGTCAGCTCCTCCTCTCTGAGCTCAGCGAGCTCCCTCTCTCCCCCCAGCATGCTCATCGCACTAGCCAGCAGCTCCTCTTCCCCCTCCGCCAGGCTCCCGTCCTCATCCTCCGCCAGCATTTCCTCATCTTCCTCCTCTGCATCCCGCTCTAGGTGTACCATGTCAGAGATGAAGGAGTGGTTCTCGCTGCGCTCCTCAGCCAGGTTGTCCAGGCTCCTGGAGTCCTCTGGGTCCACGTCTCCCACGGTGGACCAGGATTCAGCCAGGCTGCTCTCCGTCTGCCAGGAGACGGGCCCGCCGCTATCTCCCTGACCCAACCGCAGTGCCGAGGGGCCCAGCCAATCAGAACTCTGCTCTCCAGATAGGGAACTGACCTCACCATTGTCATCTCCGCTGGACACTGCTGGCACCTTTCCTTCCAGGATGAAAACTGGGCACTAAAGAGTCACAACAGACAATAAATCACTAACAGGTGAACATGTAGTATAACGCTGTTTAACAGATAAAATCCCTAAAATCAATATGATATACTGTACATCAACTGCGGTGAGTAGAATATTTAACCTTCACAACTACTTAATAGTTTGTAAGAATGTTTATGTCCGTCGAAATGGTTGGCTTGCCAATGAAAGCAATTATGATTGAGCTGGCAAGACTTGAAACAGATCTGGGAACATAGCTGCGATCCCTGGAAAACCAATATTATATAAGGCGTCCTTCAGTGACATGAACTGTTCTGTGTGAAAAAAACGTTGCACTGTGCTTGGTGTTGCAGCTTTCATTTCTATGTATATCCTGCCTCTCACATATCTGTCTAAATATAGGCATTATGTACATCTCCATATGTCACTCAGACGAGGAAGCTTTTTCCAAGATTTCACGTGATGTGACGCGTGGTTGAGAGGGGGGATATAGAGGGGAAAGAATGTTAAAAATCCCAGGAAGTGCAATGCCGCAGTTGGGAAATGTCTCACACATACTTAGTAAAAAAGAGCAACACAGCACATTGCCCAGACGTTTTGATTTAAAAGAATTAATATTAATATTAATTAATATTAATATTAATTAATATTATAATGAATTGCTGTTTACACGACTGACTGCCTCACCTTTACTCTCACCTCTTGCATTATGTCTCAATCTTTACTCAGGCACTGTCAGCTTTCTGTCCTTCACTTTACAAATTATTTTTCCTTGAGTGAAAAAAATGTAGTAACGCTGGATATTCATCCGGCATGCACATGAGTGCATGCCATTTAGTCTGGGTGTCGCTTTAAATACAAGTGATGTAGAAGTCGTTTGGAATGCACCTAACAATAATCACATTATACAAGTCACCACCTCATACAGCCGGAGGTCACATCACTGACATTAGAGCCAACATATTGTCTCTTAACCCGAAGATGCATTTCTTACAACCTTACTCTATCCCATAATTCCCTCACTGTTAAGCTTGGAAGAGTAAAATAAAAGTCACGTAGCCGTCAGCATGTGACACAGATGCACTGACTATCCAGCTGTCATGTGACCAGTGCACCACGCGCAGAAAGCTGTCCTGTCTCTTTAACACGAGGCCTGGTGTATGGTACTGGGCGTTTTGCCACACACGGAGCCGGTGACATGGTGATCACGCTCTCACTACAAGGCACAGGGTATGCCTGTGGACAGACATTCAGAAACGTCTTTACATGGAAATATACCAGGATAGTTCAAAGACAGCCTGTTCAAAAATCCTATCAATTGCCTACTCGGCCCAGTAAGCCCTATTAACTCATTACCCACCTTGAGTGTCTGGATTTCCGTACGATCCACCCTACACCAATGGCTTTTAACCCCCACTGACTTGAATTGAAACTAATCTCTATAATCTCTAAGTAGAGCAATGGATTGCAATGCTGTTACCACTGTATTGTGGATGACTCAGTGATTCACTGCCATGTGAAATGTATTTTGTATTTACAGAAGAAATTCAATTAAGATATATGGCCTGCTCGGGTTTTCCCTGACTACTAGCCCCCTTTTCCCTGTAGGGTCAGAGACTCATGGTTGTGTCGTCAGAGACTCATGGTCATGTCAGAGTGCCAGAGATAAAAGGTCAGTCTGAATGTCAGACAACGGAAACCACGCATTCTCAGCCCCTCGTGAGCGATCTGGTGATCATATCGGTTTTCTAGAAACAGAACAGAACACACAGACATACACAAACACACACAGGCTGACACATAAGGACAGGCCACAGATAAAGTTAGCATTCCAATGTCAATGAGAAGTCAGCTGGACATAAGACAACACTGTCCCTATTGAATGAATTTATAACTAAGCATCTTAGAAATGACAACACAACAAACACCCAGTTTGAGCAACAGCCCAGTTCATGTTCACAGGTGGCGCCCAAGGTTAAATCCTCTTAGAATTCTGCCCTTCATAACATCAAAGAGTTCTATGCTGGTTTACCATCAATATTGATTTGACATATTGCTCTGACATCTCACTACTAATGTCTGGGTACTATTATGTATTATTAATTCTACAACAGCACACACACCACAAATCCTCTGTAACAACAACCAGATATCGTCTGATGTGGCCTTACTTTCCATTAACAGCAGAATAAAGACGTGTCTTTCTTACCTGGCGCCTCTGTAAAGTGTTAAAAGTCGATGGTGAGAGGGAGATGTTGGAATAGAGTGAAGAGATGTGCAATCTGAAAGAAAGTCAGGGCTGTGAACTTAGCCACAAAGAAGGTGATATACACACTGGAGTTGGCAATGGACGCCAGCTGCCGCAAAGAACGCATGAGCCCCCTCCCTCTCTTTCTCCCCTTCTGTCACTCTTCCACTCTCTCTCTCTCTCTCTCTCTCTCTCTCTCAATCCCTTGTGCAGTGCCCAGACTGTGATGTAACAAAGTGCTCATGCATGTTTTACACAGGTAAAAAAAAATATATATATATATTCCATTTGTAAGAGGCGGCTATAAAATTGCAGCATTCAAGGTGATTAAATACTTCATAATTCATAATTGTGGCATCTAGCCAAAATAGCTCTTACCTATAGAATTTTCCTGTTGTCTTGCACTGAGAAACACAGTGAAAACCCTCTAAGTGACATACTATAGTATCAGGATAAAGATGGGTTAGTGTTGTTTTCAGACACTGCCATCTGGTCGATCGCCATTCAGTACTCAGTAAAAATAACATTTGCAACAGATTGTGTTATTTTTCTGGAATCCTCTACTTCCTAGTATATGGCGTTACAACAGTTCACAGTTCAAGATTCCCATCTGCAGATTCATCATGATTTAAAATTACTTATTTTTGGGTGGTTTGTATGATGTTGGGGGTTAATTGTGGATTAGCAAGATTTGCAAGGTTTGACGAGTTCAATTATCAAAAACAATGTAACGTTTGAATCTCTCAAAATGATTTTGTTATGCACATTATGAAAGTTCTGCATCTGTGATTTCAGTTTAGAATGTTAAAACACGCATCCTGCTAATACAAACAACTTCATCGTTAATGAAGTTGAAATGTTAGCCAAAAGCTGGTTTGAAGTCATCTTATCCCTTTCATGCCAAGCCTGAACACTGTGGGCAGTACAGTTCACTTCAGGGTTAAAATTCATTGCATTTAAGAAGAATAGGAAAAAGCTATGCATTAATTAATAGAATAGAAGCATTCTATGGCATGTTGTACTAGAGGGTATAATGCTCCCTAGTTATACCTGTCATTATTTACTGATATTTGTGCTCACTGCACTTAGTCTGCAATGGTTTGTCTTCCTAGTGGCTGTCTATCTGCTAATGTGAGTAAAGATCAGATGATGAATTGTGTCAAATAAGAAAGCCAACAAATCAAAATCATTTTACTTTTCTGAGAGTTAAAGAAATTAATGTGAATAAATTATGGTTATGTGAGAAGCATTGCAGTAATGAGTACAACAACACCTAAAATATGTATAATTATTTCATAATGCATTTAATCTAAAAACAAAAACAGACATAGACAGTAATCAAAAAACATTTTCTTCGTTTATCATCAAATCGACACAGAACTCACCTCAAAAAGAACTTATTGATCAGCATTACCATAATTCAACACTTCGAAAGGCAAAGACCGACTTTTGTCAACGCCTTTACGAAACGCCCCCTCTGACGCAAATAATGCTCGTCACCTCGCCGGAAGTAAACATCATGTGACTTAGGAAATCAGCTGATCCGTCGTAGACATCTTTTCAAGTCACGACAAACGCGATTAATTCATACGTTATTTTCTGTATTTTAACAGGTTTTTCATTTGTGAATACATTGTACTAAAGGATTTAATATATTTTCAAGCAGTTAGAATTTCTAGTATTAAAATCACAGTGGGTTTTATTTTTCTGAAAGGAAAAGGAAGATCATCTGCTGCAACCATGGCCCTCAGCGATGCAGACGTTCAGAAACAGGTACATAGCCTACATGGAAATGACAGCCTTTAACCTTCACACGCCAACCTCGCTCTGCCGATTGATCTGTCTTTGTATTTAGGCCTTCTGTTTAATTTCCTCTTAAAATGATTGTAACTGTATAGAACTGAGAAGCAGAATTATGATATGTCAAAGTTGTCGTCGTTTTTAGGCTTTATACATTTTTTAAAATTACTACAATCCCACTGTCTAATATTAGTAGGAAGCAGAATTGTTCATAAATTCAATTTGGACATCTTGTTACTTTTGATGGCCCAATGATCACATGAGGGGAACAACCCAGGGTCAAATGAGGAACTTGAGTGATCTCAGAGTGGTCTTGTCTCAACCGTCTCATGTATTTTTTGAAAATTGATTAGCAGGTTTTATAATTTCACTTCCCTCTGTACTCTATGCTTTAGATAGCACATTCAGTTTGTTAGATTAATACTGCAGGGCCAATTGTGAAACTAAAATTTAGTCCTTGGTACTAGAAGGTAGCCTAACTGGTTGTATCTGCAATTATGTCAATGTTGTTATCTCTTCAATGTTCCCTACCTCTGCTATATTCAAATACACCTATCCATGTTGTTAAGTTCAAAGGAATTCGAGATACCAATTGCTGACAACATTCAAACAATAAGCATTCAGAATCTTCAGTTTTGCAGATAGAACCGTCTCTGAAGGCCTTAAAACACAGGCCACACAACAGACAGACATTCCACACCACAGTGGTGTTGACAAAAAAACTTGACTTCAGTATGAAACATGACTTGGAAAGCATCCCTGATATTAGATTGCCTCATCGTCCCCTAATTCACACTTTGTTCAATTCTCCTTGTTCAGATCAAGCACATGATGGCCTTCATTGAGCAGGAGGCCAATGAGAAGGCAGAGGAAATTGATGCAAAGGTACAGTGCTAATTCACTATATTGACTGGCATAGTTCAGTGCACACACATCCAGTGTCTCTTTTAAACACACACACGCACACCCAAACCGTTTGCTTGGGCTCATTCTACTCGAATGATAAAAGCACAGTACTATGATGCATCTGGAGAATTACCTAAATTATTCCAATACCTTTAGCGGTTAGTTTGATGCTTCTGAAAACGTATTCACAATCGTAAGGCATGACCCAAGAACCGTGCCTCCTCATGACATATACTCTCTCAGTGATACGCATCTCCCCACGCAGGCGGAAGAGGAGTTCAACATCGAGAAGGGCCGCCTGGTGCAGACCCAGAGGCTGAAGATCATGGAGTACTACGAGAAGAAAGAGAAGCAGATCGAGCAGCAGAAAAAAATGTGAGTCAATCTTTATCATCATGGCAGCGCTGCTGCTAGCCTGCCTGCTGCTTCCTCAGTGTTTCCTTTCTGTAAAGGACACATTTCCATTTGTCTGACGCACAACTTCCTTTAAATATTTTCAAGTTTACTGGAAGTCACATCCAAAGTGCTCCCGTGTCACATCCTCACGTTTGGCTCTCTCCCACTTCAGTCAGATGTCTAACCTGATGAACCAGGCCCGTCTGAAGGTGTTGAAGGCTCGTGACGACATGATTTCAGTAAGCTTCGTTTGTCTTGTTGTTTTATGGAACAGCCAGAGACAGCTTGTTCAACCGCAGCAATACCTTGGATACAAAGATAAGGTTAACCCTTCTCAACGTGTGCCCCCAGGAAATGTTGAATGAGGCTCGTAAGCGGCTGGCCAACATTGCCAAGGACCCATCCAGATACCCGGCCCTGATGGATGGGCTAGTTCTGCAGGTGGGCCCTTTGTAACATGGTGGGCCATTTGTGTTTTTATACTACTGTTGTGTTGTTAAGTTGAAATGAGTTGAATTTCTTTGTTTTTTTCTTTCTCTCTCATTATATGTCAGGGTTTCTATCAGCTTCTGGAGACCAAAGTGACCATCCGTTGTCGTAAACAGGACCTTCAGGTGGTTCAGGTCAGAAATTTATATTTCTTTAGTGTGCTTATTTATGTCCTTCAAGTTGATTTTCTCATTTATGTGTTAAGATTCCTGTTTCCTGTTGGGTTAATGCATGTTTGTTTAATTTCTATTCAGGCGGCTATCCAAAAGAACATTCCCATCTATAAAGCAGCAGTGAAGAACAATATTGAAGTTCGAATCGACCAGGACAACTTCCTGTCCCCAGACATGTAAGAGGCTAATCGTTTGTCTCTCAGTGTGAACCCATTCATTTCAAATGAGGTTTGATACAGTTTATTATTGATCAATTAACACAAAGTCATGCAACCAACAAAACAAAATACATTTGAAATGTCAGTCCAGGCATCTTTAGTTCATTTTTGTGTCTTCAGTTCTGGAGGTATTGAGATGTACAATGCAAATGGAAAGATCAAGGTGTCCAACACTCTAGAGAGCAGATTGGACCTTATGGCTCAGCAGGTAAGGTCAAAAGGAGCAACACAGGAACTGTATGGACACTTAATTGCTTGCGTATCTAGTCCTAATCCACTAACACCATGTCTTTTTTGTTCAGATGATGCCAGAAATCCGAGTGGCTCTCTTTGGTCAGAACCAAAACCGCAAGTTCTTGGACTGAGTGTCTCTATCCATCATCTTGCTGTTCTTTTTTTTGTTGTTGTGGAGAAGATAACATTCCTGTGTCTATGAGAAGAAACCGAAAAATGCAACTCAAAATCGAAAAGACCCTGTTTTTGTTGTTTTGTGATGTGTTGTCGTATTTAAGAGCATCTTGGGACAGTATACAAGCTCAGCCTTCATTGCAGTTGTGAGTGGGGAGCATTTCCTTTTCACAGTTGGTAGTGGATCTGCTGCCCCCTCCTGGGGATCTTGGGTTACACGCCAGTGTATTCATCATTGTAATGGTCAGCTGGACGGTTATTATTGCATACTCTCTGGATCAGGCTGCATGAAAAAAAATAGTAGCTGATACATCATGCATTTGTAATTTGTTTCATCGTAATCCCTATGTCAATAACATCTTGTTCATGGAAAAAAATGGTGAGTGGTTTATAGAGGATTTACTCACCCCTAGCTATTAGTGCCCATCTATCACTAAAAGAAGTGTTAGTGGGGAATTTAAGATCAACTCATTGAATCATTCCTTCACTTGTTTAATGTCTTGGCTGCTGTGTCAGGAAGGGGGATGTTGTCATTACATGGGGAGCTCCGTATGTATAAGAAGATTCAAATGCATATTAAATTATAAGTGTGATTGTGTTATTGTTGGCGCTTTATGTTCATTTTGATTGCACAGTTTAATCTGAGGAGGTTATATTCTGAAAATATATGGAATAAAGTTGACGTCAGTAGTATCAATTGTAGCTGGCTTTTTTTTTGCCTTTTTTTCCTCAGATATAATGTTGGCAAAAACTTGACGTAGGAAATGCACCATGCTACCCCTCCTCTCCCATGCACAAAGCAACAGGCTATTAAGAACAGCACATCCTTTAAAAAAACATTCCTGTCCCACTGACATTCTTCACTGGTCATTACTGTTAGGGATAAACAAAAAACATGGCCATTACATACAGGGCTATTAAATAAGTCAGTGAATAAATGTATTGCAATAATGAAATTGATCAATAATGATGCAACTAAATGGACGAATTATTTTTAACCCCACCCCCATCTGGTATAATGCATTTTTGTGATTTAAGAGTCGCACTAGAGCTTGTTATTTAGTAAATTGAATCATCCGTGGTCCCTTCAGACAAGCTCATCACATGCCAGATTTTAGAGGAGAATTTTGCTGACTAGCTACAGCCATTAAGTGACTGGGTATCACAAAACGGTATTGTGAGCCTTCAACGCTGACTAAATAGCATAATGCTGGAGTCATTCATGGGGAAAGGTTTACGCACTCGAGAAGGAAAGCGTGAAGATAACGGTAGGATACCTCATTTCTGTTCTCGTTTGTACATTTACTTTATCAGTGTAAATGTTGTTTACATACAATTATATAATTGCATTCTATGATTCTAATTGTGTAATTACATTGAATGACTATCTGATCATGCTGTTCACTATTAGAGATACTATGTAACTCCTTGCTCTTAGAATGAAACATACAGCATCAACATGAATGTTTACCGTGTTACCCAATATGCTCCAATCTACTGTCTCTTTCTCATTTTTAAACTAAATCAAGGAATTTTGTTGATTGAGTGACCTCTTCTATAAGGATTTCTAAAAACTTATCCATCTACACTGACTACCGGACATGAGGATTTTGTCCTCTAGAAGGAGCTGCTGTATTAGCAAATTCCTGTTGGCAGTCGTGATGTGCTGTTTGACGGTGTGTAGCGGAACACCTGACCCTAGTCAAAGGGAGATGATGATTCGCCAAGAGGTCTCCAGGCAGACAGGGGGCAGTGTGCAGCTGACAGGGGCAGAGCAGAGGCTAGATTCGCACCTTAACAAGCTAAAAAAACAAGAAATTGCTGCAGAACAGTTCCTTCCTGCCACTCACTTCTTCAAAGCACGACCACTCATCCAAAAGAGCCCCATATTCAGCCTACTGCAAAAAATGCCCAAAGGTAAGATAATAAAACTCCACCCACCTCCCAACCACAGCTAAGGAGGTCCTTCGTCCACTAGTTTACCTATAAACACCCAAAACTGTCCACTCAATAGTTGTGCTTTGGTACAGTATTTGTTTTAAACATGAACTGATTTGCGTGTCGGCAATCAAGTTTTCAAGATCGACTTTAAAAAAATGTTGTCATTTCCACATCACAACAATGCAAAAAGCACCATATGGTGAAACTCTGTGTCGACAGTTCTATATCTTGTAAACTTGACCGCTGACATGCAAACCATTTTAGGACCATATTGACAGTGGACTAAATTCATCAAATGCCAAAACGTAATTTTGAGGCGGTGTTTTACCCCATTGTAACAATGATTTACACCTACATCCTCTGTCGTGGGTAACAGGGGCGGCCCTCCACATCCACAGCTCATCCCTGGTGAGTGTTGATTGGCTGGTAAAGAACATCACATACAGACCGAACTGTTACATCTGCTTCACGTGGGGCAGGTCTTTGCGGTTCCTCTTTTCCAGTCGCCATCCTTTCCCAAGCTGGGACTGTCCCTACTGGCAGCTGTTGAAGACCCTGAGAGGAAACATGGTGGATCCCACAGACTTTGACCACAGGTTGTCCACTGTCCCTCTAGACACCAGACCCATGCGATACTAATGATGTCTATGAATGAAGTACAAAGGGAAAACTGTTTTATTCATGAATGGGTCAATTATTTGCTCTTTCAGCTTGATGAGGAACCTGACACTGTTCACAGAAGATCCAGATACTGCATACCCAAGCCAGGATGCTGTTTGGGAGAAATTTGAGACGGCATTTCTGGCCATATCTGGGCTGGTCACTTATGCTCCTGTGTTTAGAGACTTCCTGTACAAAGGCTTAGAGCAGCTGCTTCATGACAACATTATGTACCTGGAAGTAAGGACCGGACTATCGAGGGTTAGTTTTTAAACTTAGGCCTTAACGGGATACCTAGATTGGTTTTAAATAGTATTGTTCAGTTGTTCTGAGTGATGGATTTTGACTGGTTTATTTCCTGCACATCCTGCAGACCTATGAGCTTGATGGAAACATCCATGACAAATCCTGGTCTTTAAGGACTTATCAGGAAGTCACTCGGCAGTTTGTGGCTGAACACCCCGGCTTTCTAGGAGTTCGACTCATCATTTCTGTCCACAGGTATAGTACAAAGATTGATTCAGTGCAGTTTATAGGCATAAACGTCACAAACATCCCCAGTCACAAAAATTACGCAATTTCTAAATGTTTAGTGCATCAGAACCCTCAGCATGGTTGAAGACAAACAGGAATACAGATCCTCAACTCAACCTCCGTTTCCTGAAAACAGGATGTGGGAACCCCTCTAAGCCATTTCCTGAACAAAACCGTCAGTCTCTCAATTAGCCCAACTATGTTGGTCAAGTCAGGGGCCCTGATGACTGGGGGCAACAATATGAACAATGTTTTCTATGCCCCATGTCAAAATGTGTAGAATTACTAGATTCTCAAGCTTCTCTCCCCTGCAAAGAATAGGTGCTGCTAAAACATCTAGACCGCACGGTGGGGAGTCCCACACTAAATCTCTGGGCCCTCTAAAGCTATGAAATGGATACACAATATATGCTTGATTGAGCTTGACTGTTTGCATCTTAGGGCTCTGAGTGTGTCTGATGTTAAAGCAGCTGTGAAAGAGGCCATTCAGATGCAGAAGGATTTCCCAGAGATTGTTGCAGGATTCGACCTGGTGAGTATTCTCTCAGTGCATGGAACCAGAAATACGTAATTCCTATTCATTCCCGAACATACGTAATCTCATGATGTATTAGAACGTTTACATAATTATTTACGACATCACTGTTCATTTGTGCCATCAGGTGGGCAGGGAGGACGGAGGTAGACCTCTCTGGTTCTTCAGGGATGCGTTATCTCTCCCAGCAGAGCTCGGCATTAATCTGCCTTATTTCTTTCACGCAGGAGAGACCGGTAAACATAGAAATAGTCATTCAAACAATTGTGCAGATAATAAAAGTATATTTATTGTGTACTTCAGAGGCTCAAACCTCTCCTGGGGACCCCCCAGACATTCCATGTATTAGGTATATCCCAGAGCTAGAACACCTGAATCCACCAATCACCTAATTATTACGTCCTTGGCAGCTTGATTCAGGTGAGCTAGTTCAAAGGTACAATGAAATTATGAGACGGCTTGGGGTCTGCAGGGGAGGTTTGACAACCACTGGGCTACTGTGAACTTATTGTGTGCCTGCATGGGTGTTTGTTCCCTCGGAAGACCTGGAGGGCACTGAAGTGGATGAGAACATTCTGGATGCCCTATTATTTAACACCCAACGCATTGGGCATGGGTATGCCTTGGCACATCACCCACTGGCAAAGGAGCTCTCGAAGAAGGGAAACGTGGCCGTGGAAGTATGTCCCATCTCAAACCAGGTAAATTCCATCAGTATTGTCCATAACTGAATTCCATGGCTGATATGGACTTTGGCTTTCAACTTTAGATAAAAATACAATGAACATAAATTAATATGCATTTTTATTATAATTTAATTATAATTTGCCAAGTTATGATATGTTTCAGGAACAATTCCAAAACATCTCACATTATATTGCTTTACCAAGCATATCAGCATGTTTGCAATGGTCAAAACATTTTAAATTGGTCAACTTCCTAACCAAAGCCTAACCAAAGGACACTTCACTTTTTCACCAGCCAGTAGAAAAAGTTGAGACCTAATGGTATTCCTGAGCATGTAATGAAGCAACCGTCCTCTGGCAGGAGCCAAAACTCTTTTTATTTGATAGGGGCCCTGCGCTAAAGAATGGAAGTTTTCAGTCTGTCTTATAACAGTATGGGTAATCATGAAAACAAGATTAACATAATATAAGTAGTTTAATAACCTAAATTGGGCACTGTTGTCGATAATTTCTGTGTCAGTAGTCTTTATTCAGTCCTTTTGATTGACATCAAACTCCTAATTACTTGTGGGTCAATGAACAGGTACTCAAGCTGGTTTCCGACCTGAGGAACCATCCAGCTGCTGTACTGATGTCTGAGGGCCATCCCATGGTGGTCAGCTCTGATGACCCCTCCCTGTTTGGGACAACTGGCCTCTCCTACGACTTCTATGAGATGTTTGTAGGCATCGGAGGGTTGAGAGCTAACCTGGGCACTCTCAAGGAGCTGGCCATCAACTCCATAAGGTGAACTTAAGAGTTGTTAAATAGAATGAAATGTATCTCTGCGCTGTTGCGATTTTTCTTTGGAGACCTTATGATCTCTCATGACGGCCTGTTAACATACAGTAGCTAGGTGGTGTATAAGAAACTTGGTTATGGGTTCTGAGATTACTGCTTCATTTAAATTGATGAGAAGGATTTTAGAGAAAGTTGTAGTTATGTCTGAAGTAACCTTAACTCTCCTGTAGATATAGCTCCCTGCCACCGCAGCTGAAAGAGAGAGGGCTCTCCATGTGGAAGAGGACGTGGGATAAGTTCATAGCTGAAAACTCATAGAAATCCCTGAGCAGAGGAGGACTGAACTGCCCTGATGTCAACTCAACTAAATCAACAAAGACATATTTTAAATGATGAGCTTTGGTGATAATCTACAGATGATCAGTAACAAAACAGAAATTAGCATAACTACATGGATTATACCCTTCCTTTGCATTTACAACATTCAGGACTAAGGAAAAAACTGCTGAAAAGCAGGTCACATTCTGTGAAGAAACTCTACAGCTACAGTACTGTATGCCCTCCAAAACAAATCCAAACAGCTTACTTTAACAGATGATGCAAATTCCATTTACTCCCGATGTCTCTGGTAGACTCAACAGGAGGTGTGGTATTTCTATAAAATGTATTTGAAATTCGTATTTACAGTGGATATAAAAAGTCTACACACCCCTGTTAAAATGCCAGGTTTTTGTGATGTAAAAGAATAAGACAAAGATAAATCATGTCAGAACTTTTTCCACTTTTAATGTGACCTATAATGTGAACAATTCAATTGAAAAACAAACTGAAATCTTCAAGGGGGAAAAATGAAAAATAAAAACCTTTGGTAAACAATAACCTGGTTTCATAAGTGT
Source organism: Esox masquinongy (assembly GCA_016801175.1). NCBI lineage: Eukaryota > Metazoa > Chordata > Actinopteri > Esociformes > Esocidae > Esox > Esox masquinongy. The sequence goes on along the minus strand of JACXGI010003437.1, from coordinate 40,665 downwards.
GCACACCCTTAAACTAATACTTTGTTGAAGCACCTTTTCATTTTATTACAGCACTCAGTCTTTTTGGGTAGGAGTCTATTAGCATGGCACATCTTGACATGGCAATATTTGCCCACTCTTCTTTGCAAAATTGAAATGTTGTACGTTTTTGGGGTGAAGCTTTATTTACTTACAATTCTTACAGTATACTATACAATACAGTCTGTATTCAAAATACAACAATCCCCCTTTGGAAAGAGACAGTCATATGAGGTCAAATCAAATGTACACATCAAATACAAAACTATGTATATACCAACTTTGAGGTTTTAAATGTTATATTTTACTAAATGTTCCAGAGTATGGCATTGTTGGGATGCAGAATAGATGCATTTAAATATAATATAATTATAATTTGATACAATTATTAATATAATTCACCAATATAGCTACTGTATCTACAAGGTTGAATCCCTTTACTGGCTAGCTTCTGTCGACTGGCCTGTGTCGACTTGAAGGCCTGGTATGTTCCCAAATGTAATAGGACTCCTGTGGCACCTACATACAGTATTTGCAGTAAAACCTCTGAGGAATAACGTGGCTACGCCTGAGCTTTTACTCCTCCCTGTGAACACACAGTTCAGTTCAAAGTGAATGAGATGACGATGGTGAGTGATGCTCTATCTGCAGTGACTTAAAGCCTTTACCCAAGGTTGTCTCAGCACTGTACATGTCTGACCACAGACTGGAGAGCTTCATAAAGTTAATGAGCACTAAGTTGTGAGTGGAGTTTTTTCATGACTTTAGATAGAAATGGGAGTTTGTAAATAGGCTTGTAGTTTGACAGAAGGTGTAGGAAGGAAGAGTTTCTTGAGAAGGTAGCTGATAGCAGCGATGTTAAATAATAACAGCACCTTCAAAGTTTGGAGGGACACGTTGGTTACAAACTGGATGAGAGCAAATTTAGTTTTTTGAAATACTTCCAATAAAATAGATATTTGAAAATACTTAAATACCCAGTTAACAAGTATTTTATTTGCTAATATAATTTACATGTATTTGAACTGAGATCAGAAGTCTTTCATCAGCTTCTGTATTTTCCAGTGCTGCCCAGTGCACTCCTGAATGATGAGCTTGTTGTCTGTGTCTTCCCCTTGGACAATCTCCAGACATCTCTTTGTCTGTCTGTTCTGGATGGCTTTTCCCTGTGAAATGCAGTAAACCATCTAATGTACAACATAATAATAATAATATATTAAAAAGTAAATTTCCCATGTTTCAATGACCCCATTTCATGTTGTTGGAATGCTCACCTGTTGGAAGTCCCAGAGCATGTGGAATTCCTTCTGTTTGGCCACCTTGCATTCATACAGCCCTGGGGTTTGAGAGTTTGTGTCTACCAGACATCGATTACTGTTGTTCTTGTGGGACTTGATGCCTCCGATGTAGATCTCCCCACTGGTTCGATAAAAACAGTGCTGGACAGAGATGATTAATGTTTTATTGACAACATCAGTCAGTGTTATTGACAAGGATTTACCTACTTTCCATTTTGTTGATCTGGTATTGGATTAAATCTAGTGTATGGACAGAATGGATTACTTCTTATTTGTGGTTACATGCTAAAAAGACGAAATGTTTCTACAAACCTGTGTATTTGTATAATGGCATTCATATAAAATAGGTGTGTTCCCTGGATCTGGGCCTTGATCCAAACAGAGATCCCTCTTCAGGTCATTGATCAGCTATTGATTTCATAGACAGAAATTAAAAGAGCCATATGTACAATTCTACATAGAATATTTTTATCTGTCAGTAATAGTTGTGCATGTTTTTGACAAATGAAAAGTCAAATGACTGAGGCCAGCAAAGGGAAAGTGAATCCTTGCTCTGAAACACTGCTTAAACATGTGTTATTTATACAGACATTTGTTGAGTGAATCATTCCAGAATATTAGTGTTAGCATCACTCACAACTCTATATCCAACCAAGTCACCCAGAGGATCTAACATAGGATATACATTATCCAGGTACCACTGAAAGGACTTGCAGTTAAGCTTCTCTCTCAACCTTTTCCTCTCAGAGACATCCCCAATGTCTATGCCATGATCCTATTGTGAAGGAGAAGAAAACAGAAAATGAAAAGAGACATTCCACTTTTTATTTATTTTCGTTTATATACTTATTTGCATTGGTCATATACTCTCTGTGTGAGTTATAAACAGTTTTCATGATTGTGCTAATTGTATGTTTTTAAACTATCACAGTACTGATTATTATACTACAGTAGGAGAGGCTGAAGCCTACTTTTTCAGTTGTTTATTTCTGTACAGTACCTTCAGTGGGAGGTTCCAGGCTATGTTGACATTGTGTTTGTATTCATCCATCCAGACCTCAGCCACTCTCAGAGCGTTCCTCTTTAGCGTAATGCTCAGGTCAGGAAGATAGGGTTTGTGGGCTCTCTCAACATGTGCAATTTTAGAACAAGGTATGACCTCGACACTTCCACCACAAAGCCGCACCTATAAAAACCAAACAACAGAAGTGAATAAAGAGTTTGTGGACTTAATACACTGTATGTTGACTCAATAACCAAAAGTAATTCTTCAAACACAAGTCTGCTTTTATTTGATACATTTTGCAACCAGATTGGCTTACCCGGATGCCCAGTTCAACATTTTCCCCTCCATAGATCTTCATGCCACCATCAAGTGCTCCAATTTCCCCAAAAAACAGGCGATCAACCACTAGTATGCCCATAATGGAGGGGCTTCTGTCAAAGACACAGTGCAAATAGTTGTAGTGTATACCATATAAATGATGTAATTCATTTCAATTGTCAAAAACCTTTATTTTTACTTATGTGTTCTCTGACTTTACATTGATAGCTGACTAAGAGTTTTTGCACAAGTCACCTCGAATAAATAACCCTGGAAAACAGGAACTCATGGATGGCCAGTCAAGATTTCCTAACGACCCAAACATCAGTGACAGATAGCTGTATTAGCTTTGGTTCAAAATGACTTCTAGGAGTGACAATTACACAAGTTCTTGAGAAAGTGTCAATGACACGTTCCTTTTTTGCTCATCTCTACCAAATGGGCCAGTAATTGTGGAGGGCAATGTAAATGTTTATTATGCTCTGCTTTGAAATATTTACATATGTGGAAAGAATCAACCAATTAAGCCAACCATTGGAGCTGTGGTCATCCACCAGTATTATGTCTTTGAGCAGACGTTGGGGGGTCTTGTCTATGATGCTCCGTATCGCTCTCTTGATGATTGACAGGGCCTCGTCCAAGTAGATCAACACCACGCTGATGGTGGGCAGGTCATGGGGGTACTGGTGCGTAGAACACCTGACAGGCACAACAAAAAATATTTGTTAACTTGACCAAATCTGTTGTTTAACTCTTAAAGTCATTTAATAGATTAAATTGACTTTGGATGGCAGTGATGCAAAAGCCTGTGCCTAGAATTCAGAAATATTCAGCTAGCAATGATTTGTTGCGCAGAGGTGGTGCAAAGGCATTTACTTAGGAGGACGAGTGTCAGGGATTTCTCTGTTCAGTGCTAATCGGTCACTCAGGAAGACATTGTATCCATAGGTCTGAAACAGCCTCTCTGCCTCTTTCTGCTCCTCCTCTGACAGCTCATCACCCCAGTTTCTAAATAGAGCTGAATTGGGATACAACTTCTTCGCCACCTTCTTCTCCTTCTTCACCTTGGTTACCTTCACATCCTGCCACTCTTCTAGACTGATCCTGGTGTTGATTGATTTCACTGTGAAAACAATAGTTAATCAAACACACTGTTCATGCCATTCATTATTATACTGCATGAAGGTGGCTGGTTTATCTGACAATATTTACAATGCCCTTAGAAAGTATGTAGACTCCATCGCTTTCATCATTTGTTTGACTCCACTGAACACACAGCACCCAATATCGAGCCAAACACTTCAATGTTCGTGCAAATTTACAGAAGATAACCCATGTTGAGAAGTTTTTACAGTACTTTGAAGAAGCGCCTTTAGCAGCAATCCCAGCTTCAAGTCTTAGTCACGTCTTTATCATCTCTTCTTGCACACCTGATTTGGGGAGTTTCTGTCTTTCATTCTTGTAGATCCTCTCAAGCCCTATCAGATTGGATGAGGAGTGTCAGTGAACTGCGGTCTTCGGGTCTCACATCAGATGTTCAATCGTGTTCAAGTCCAAGCCTTGGATGAGCCACCCAAGGACATTCAAAAACATGTAAACCAACAGTGTTCTCTTCAACGTAATGCTTAGCATTCAGGCTTAATAGTTAAATTTTGGTCTCATCAGACGAGATAATATTTTTCCTCATGTTCTCAGGCAGTATGTCAGTGTCTTTTCTTCATGAATGGCTTCTGTCTACCATAAAAGTCTGATTGATTTATGTGCAGCAGAGATGGTTGTCCTTCTGACAGGTTCTCCTATCTATGTAAAAAACTCTGAAGCTCTGTTACAGTGATCATTGGGTTCCTGGTCAACTCTCTGACCAAGGCCCTTCTCGCCCGGTTACTTAGAAGAGTCTTGGTGGTTCCAAACTTCTTCCATTTTATTGTGACAAAGTCCACAGTGCTCCTGAGAACTTTCAATGCTTTGCCATTATTTTTATAATAATTTTTATAACCTTCCCCGGGTCTATTTCACAACACAATTCTATCTCTAAGGTCAACAGAGAGATCCCTGGACTTCATGGCTTGGTTTCTGTGTGGGACAGGTGTGTGCTTTTCTGAATCATGTCTGATCAACTGAATTTGATAAAGGCGGACTCCACTCAAGTTCAAAGGACATCAAGGATGATCAAAGAAAACAAGGTGCATCTGAGACCAATTTGGAGTGTCATGGCAAAATGTCTGAATGCTTATACAAATTAAATATTTCGTTTATTAAATTTCAATATATTGGCACAATTATTAGGTAGTGTGTAGATTCATTGCAACAAATACATATTTCATAAATTATAATTTAAGTCTATAACACAACAAAATGTGGAGTAAATGAAGGAGCCAACTTGCATCCAATAGGGAATGGAAAGAAGATGGCACCACCAAGATACAGCAGAGGTCAGGATGTCCCTTCAAAATTGAGAACAGGGCAAAAAGAAAGCTCATCAGGAAGACTACCAAGATACAAATAGCAGCTTTAATGGAGCTGCAAATATTTCTGGCAGAAACTGTGTTTCCAGCGTATTACAACATTTGCGCATATTCTCAGACATGAAACTTTTTTGCTTTCTTTTCTTCAGAGAAATTGTTTTCACTTAAATATTGTTGGCTGCAAAACCTTAAAGGTGAAAAAGGTCTGATTTGATTTGTCTTGATTTCAACAAAGGTGTCTACAGTAGACATTTTATGCACACTATGTGTTTTCCAAGCACCATGGCTTGAACATATCAGAACCTCCGTTGATATAAAATATCCACCATGTTTATCTGATTGTCCTTTCTGTGGTAAAATGAGCAAAGTATGTTGAAGTGTGTGTAATTTGAGTATTTCTTTGTATATTTCTCCCCAATGTTGTGAAATCTTATGTATGATTATGTGCCTGCTTCATCACAGCAATTCCCAGCGAACTTGCAACAGTCAATGTTGTGATGCATCCTTTGGTTCTTTTCATGCCACCCACTCAACCAGGAAGTCTAGACCAAAATCCTGACGCTTCAGAGGGAATGCATTCTCTGTTTTTCTACCTCAATCGAGCTCACAGGCACAAACAACATCACATGAATTTGCTAGAACCCAACGAGGCAAAGCAATCATATTAGATTACTATTCCAACTCTGGAAATTCCCAGAGACAGTTATATTTAACCTGAAATGACTTGGTTGCATCTTGATTGCACACATGTGGACTCCATTCAACTAATTAGGTGATTTCTAATGAAAATTGGTTGCACCACAGTTCATTCAGGTGTGTCATGGCAAAGGGGATGTACACATGCAAATCAGATCAGTGTCAAAAACTCCAAACTAAAATTGATTACATTTTGTAGGACAATAAAATGTGGAAAAGGGTGTGAATATTTGGTAGGGATGGGCAGAAAAATGTTTTCCGAAACATAGAGAAACTGACGCTTCAGAGGGAACGTATTATCTGTTTTTCTACCTCAATCGAGCTCACAGGCACAAAAATCATCACATGAATTCGCTAGAACCCAACGAGGCAAAGCAATCACATTATATTATTGTACTACATCAACAAACCCAATAGGTTTAGGTCAATTGGAACACGTTCTGTGGCAGAATTCAACCCGTGGTCACATACCTGTAACTGTGAAGTAGTGATTTCCCCACAGCGCCATTCAGATGCCCTTGGCACTCTGTCTTACATGCAATGATAGACGCATGGAATTTACGATCATAAAAGTGCATCTTTTTATGGTGAATATCTGCTTCTGACAAACCACTTATGAAGCAGATTCAGACTCACCCAGTTTGTTAATCTGCACCTCCATATTCTCCAGCTTTTTCAGGATGTTCTGGTCACTGACTAAGTCATTCTGATAGGGCCTGTGCAATATTTCCCTATGGGAATTAACCTCCCGTTTAATGGATGTTATGTAGAGTATTCCAGCCACTATGACCAGCAAAAAAGACATCCCTCGGAGCCAGCCTAGCCTCAACATCCTGCTGTGTGTTTGGCCTTGGGATAAAGGATGGCCCTCAGTATCTCGTCACTCTGGTCTCCCACACTAGTGGACCTCTGTCAATCATCCATTGTCCCGGGTCCTTCAATTGCGTTTGATATCACAGGCTTTTCCATCCATAGTTTGCATTTTTTAGTGTTATTTCGTTACTCCAGACAGATTATCCCAGTATGCAAGACCATCTCTGAATAAAAGTACAGAGGCACAGTCAGGTGATGTAATGTTCTGGGTCACTGCTAAGTTTGTATTGGAACAAGTTTTTCAGCGGCACTTATGAAGTTCATTAATCAATTTAACCATCCTAGTTAAACCGCTTTCTCATACATCTTTCATAACGTCACGTGACATTAATATGCAAATAATGCAGGATGTTAAGAACCGATATCCTAGAAGGATATCTCCCTCAAATGAGATTTTCTTACTGCACTTGCAGGATATTTCTTTTCCAGGATATCTATAAACAACATCGACTTGTAAGCCCATACCAGTTTATTTCATTATGGCAGGTTTCCAGTGTACAGTGTCATGTTTTTGGTATTCAGTCAGTGGTGCTTTTTTGTCATAGTAGAGCTTTTTTCTACATTGGCATTCTAGTATAATGGTCTGCACAGTAATCAGACACACTACCTGAGGCTGCACCAGTTTACCTGTGGTAGGTAGGATGAAGTGAAGCCCCTTGCTGGTTTCAAGATGTGGATAACAGACCATGTGTTTCTCTCCATCCCATTGTTAAAGAATAAAGATTTGTAATTAAATAGAACTTATCTGTTCTTCCAGATTAATATGTTGTGTGGAGTGAAGTTGTATTTTGCACTGCAAAATTCCCATCTTAAAACAAAATCAACACCTCCAACTTTTGTAAAACCTCTAACGAAAAAAATATCTCTACCATTTCATCTTTAAAATTCCATTTACGCCAAGTCAATATCTTGTGGACTACCAAACTTAAAATATGTTATCAAGATTGCCTTCTTAATATGACTTTTCCATATATAATCAAAGTTTAATTGGATAACGGATTTCCCTGTGTTGTTCAAAATGGGATATATACAGGATAAAATGAGAAAATGTCTCTTTGCATCCAACTGTTCAGTCTGGCCATGCATTCATGCAGCTTATTCCAAACATCCTGTCTCACATCTTGAGATCTTTAGTAATTTGTATACCTAGAGACTTTACTGTGGATTTTATGGTAATATCATGGGTCGCAACAAGATGGCCGTCATGTAAAGCCATCAGCTCACATTATTTTAAGAATAGAAACTTTGGGAAAGTGATTTATAGAGGGACCTCAGATTTACATGAAATCTGGAATACGTGCCTTCTGATGAGGACACCGAGCTACTGAAGTCTTGATAGAAAGATTTGATGCAGTGTGCGGCATATGGTCTGAGCACTGACAGGCTGAACCCCCACCCCTTCAACCTCTGCAGCAATGCTGGCAGCACTCATACGTCTATTTCCCAAAGACAACCTCTGGATATGACGCTGAGCACGTGCACTCAACTTCTTTGGTCGACCATGGCGAGGCCTGTTCTGAGTGGAACCAGTCCTGTTAAACCACTGTATGGTCTTGGCCACCGTGCTGCAGCTCAGTTTCAGGGTCTTGGCAATCTTCTTATAGCCTAGGCCATCTTTATTTAGAGCAACAATTATTTTTTTCAGATCCTCAGAGAGTTCTTTGCCATGAGGTGTCATGTTGAACTTCCAGTGACCAGTATGAAGGAGTGTGAGAGCGATAACACCAAATTTAACACACCTGCTCCCCATTCACACCTGAGACCTTGTAACACAAACGAGTCACAGGACACTGGGGAGGGAAAATGGCTAATTGGGCCCCAATTTGGACATTTTCACTTAGGTGTGTACTCACTTTTGTTGCCAGCGGTTTAGACATTAATGGCTGTGTGTTGTGTTATTTTGAGGGGACAGCCAATTTACACTGTTATACAAGCTGTACACTCACTACTTTACATTGTAGCAAATTGTCATTTCTTCAGTGTTGTTACATGAAAAGATATAATCAAATATTTACAAAAATGTGAGGGGTGTACTCACTTTTGTGAGATACTGTATAATTCCAAACATGGATAAAGAAAGGTTGGTGTCAAATAAAAGGTTGCTAACAGATTCCAAAAAAAACATTTAAAAAAATGTGCAATTCAGGCCATCCAGACCAATTGATTTGTTAATAAATCTAGTTCTTCAATTGAAATCTCAGCTTTGCTAATTTCAGATGGTGTTACTCTTGGGCCAAATACAGCGCTAAGATTTGGGTACAAAAGGCTATATTAGGTTCTAATCAGAGCATAGAATCTTCTTACACTTTCAGAGTATTCCAAATGCTTTCTGGCAAACTCTAGCCTAGATTTGATGGGAGGTTTTTTTGCCGTTCTTGCGTGAAGGCCATTTTTGTGAAGCACCAGGGCCATTGTTGAAATATGCACAGTGTCTCCCAGCTCAGCCGTGAAAGATTGTACATCCTTTAGAGTTGCCACAGCCCTCTTGGTGTCCTTCCTGACTGGTGCCTTTTTTGTACTTACCAACTCTGGAAATTCCCAGAGACAAGTGTATTTAACTTGAAATCACTTGGTTGCATCTTGATTGCACACATGTGGACTCCATTCAACTAATTAGGTGATTTCTAATGAAAATTGGTTGCACCACAGTTCATTCAGGTGTGTCATGGCAAAGGGGATGTACACATGCAAAATATTATTTATTTAAATATTATGGACTTTTTGCCTCGATCAGTGTCAAAAACTCCAAACTAAAATTGATTTCATTTTGTAGGACAATAAAATGTGGAAAAGTCAAAGGGTGTGAATATTTGGTAGTGATGGGCAGAACAATGTTTTCCGAAACAAGGAGACCATCAAAACGTTTGTGCCGAGGCTTTACTAAACGCTCAAAACATTTACTCGATAGGGACATCTATTAGCCATTGGAGATCTGTGGAAACCTACATTTGGCCGGAGGCACTTTGAAACGAGTTACTACTAACTAGGCTAACTATAAAGAATGTCACACAGTTAACACTCACAATCTCTCTGTAATCTCACAAATGTCTCTCTGTGTGGTTCTCTCTATACATTCAAACCTGTTGGTATTGCCAACTTGCTTTCAAAACTTGAGTTTTGTCTATTAGTCAACCGACACAGATTTCGTTCAATATCACGTGACAAAATGTTTTGACACCTGGCGTCACGTGAGCATATGTTTTTCGGAACATTGTTCCAATGTAGTGAGTGTCGAAAAGATCGGAACAGCCCATCACCACTTTCCAGTCTTCTTTTTTTAACGATGCATCCATTATAATGTTTTGGATGATAACGGCAGAGTCAACGGATGCACTAAATGAAAGGAATCATTTAAGAACAATACATGGTGGTGTTGCAATTGAAATGGTTTCCAAAGGTTCAGAGAAGTTGTAGAGAAGTCCAAGACCCTACCTGCTGAGCGACCCCTAAAAACAACTGACAACATCTGTACTGAAATTGCTAATGAAGTGTCCTGTAGAGGTTGTGACCTGTACTCTCAGGTATTGGAGAACTGTGGAAGCCCGCATTTTGCAACAATAGCGCCCTGAAAGTGCTACTACCAACTAGGCTAATTTGCAAAAAAAGTGACACCACTCATTAAAAGTTTTTTGTTTTGACACATCGATTTTAAAACAGGAGACAGTCACTTGTTTGCGTAACCAGCACAGGTGTTTCAACACCCGGTGTCATGTGACCAGAAGTGTCACATACAGAACGGTGCGGTATCGAGCATGAGTGCCGAGCAGCTCACCACTAATATTTTGAGAGTAATTCTCTGACAAGCTATCAAGGCAGGAAGGGAAGCATTCTTATTGTTTCAAAATAAAAATCCAGATCAATGCTGTGACCCTGGAAATTAACCATCCAGCATAATCATTTTTTCATAGTAACATGTGCAAATATCAATCATACTAATATCCCATCACTTTATTTATACAAATTATTGTGATATGTAATTTTTTTACATAATTTTTCAACCTAAATAAGATTGGGAGACTAAAGTATGGTCATACTGAGGATGTTCTTAACTGGATTCCTTTTCAAAGAAATCTACAACCATATTTGTCCGTAAAATAAAACTCACAAATATGTGAAGCCAGTTACAAATATGTGGAGCAACTCACAAAAATGTGGAGTAACTCATTAATATATGGAGCACTCACAAATGTAATACAATTCACTAGTCTGTAAAATGCAGGTAAAAAAATGTAATCTATAGAATTTTATATGTTGTGACCTTAACAAAAACACATTTGACCATAAAAAAATGTGCCTTACATTTATTTGCTAATCATCGATTGTTTTGTTAACAATTATTTTTTTCAGAGATCTTGACATATGTTCATGAAACTGTTTGGACATATTTACTGACTTACTTTTATTTTACAGTAGCATTATATTTTTGCACAACATATTTTGTTTCTGACTTACTAGTGACTGGTTTACAACATTTTGATAGAAATCTTCATAAAGGAGCTCCCTGGAAAGCGGAGGCCATAGGCAAGCAGAACCACACATGGGTTGAGAACCCAAGGAAATAAATCATACAGCACTGGAAAAAATTAAGAGAACACTGCACCTTTTTCTTTCCTTTCCAAAAAAGTCTAAAAGGAAGGTTTTGAGTGAGGAACAGAAGGGTTAAAATTTAGAGACCTCTGCAAATTGAACGCTTCTGTTCCTCACTCAAAACTTTCCTTTTCAACTTTTTTGGAAAGGAAAGAAAAAGGTGCGGTGGTCTCAATTTTTTCCAGAGCTGTGTATAGTGGCCGTATAGTATTCATTGCTCAATTACAGCTTTTAAAGCCTTCAGCCAAGGTTGTCTCTTAATGTACGTGTGTCTGTAGATTTGAGAGATTCATAAAGTTGGTGAAAGTTGGTGAGCACCAGTGCTTAATTTGTAAATCAGGAGGACCCGGAACACATTGGGGCGTGCAAGAGACATAGATCTGGTTGGCAAATCGACACGAATAGGCTACAGCACATCGGTAGCAAAAATAGCAGAAAACAAAAAGCTAAGACTTTCACAATCTTGTCAGGGAGCGCTGAGGCTACAAGAAGCTGCAGGAATAGTCAACTTTATGAACTCTGATTGCTTTTAGTAGAATGTTTACAGTGCAAAGTGAACACAGTGATGGAAAAAGACAAGTCATGCGTAGCAGACCGGATCTGTGAAAAGTAGGTGCCGGAACAAACTGAGGAAAATCTGAGAGGTGCCAGATCTTGTTCCGACAGGATCCAGCTCAAATTAACCACTGGTGAGCACTGTGGTGCGATTCATGTTCTTCTCCAGGACTTTGGATAAAAATAAGAGGTTGGAAATTGGCCTGCAGTTACAGAAAAGGCCTGGTTTCTTGAGAACAGGGTGATAACAGCAAGTTTAAATAATAACAGCACCTGTACAATGTGCAGCACCTGTACAGTGTGGAGTGACTTCGTTAAAACGTTGGTTACAAACTGGATTAGAGCAGTAATGCTATTTTTTTAAAATACACATACTTCCAAAAAAAATATTATTTTAAAATACTCAAATACAGATGAAATAAGTAATTCATAAATGTATTACACATATATTTGAAACAAGACCTTGTCAGAAGTTTTTTATCAGGTTCTGTATTTTCCAGTGCTGCCCAGTGCACTCCTGAATGATGAGCTTGTAGTACGTGTCTTCCCCTTGGACAATCTCCAGACATCTCTTTGTCTGTCTGTTCTGGATGGCTTTTCCCTGAGAAATGCAGTAAACCATCTAATGTACAACATAATAATAATAATATATTAAAAAGTAAATTTCCCATGTTTCAATGACCCCATTTCATGTTGTTGGAATGCTCACCTGTTGGAAGTCCCAGAGCATGTGGAATTCCTTCTCTTTGGCCACCTTGCATTCATACAGCCCTGGGGTTTGAGAGTTTGTGTCTACCAGACATCGATTACTGTTGTACTTGTGAGACTTGATGCCTCCAATGTAGATCTCCCCACTGGTTCGATAAAAACAGTGCTGGACAGAGATGATAAGTCTTTTTCTGAGACAATTGCATTTTGATGTTCTGGTATTGGTTTGAATCCCAGGTTTGCCTGAGATAATACTATACAGTGACTATAGAAAGTTTACACCACCTTAAACTTTTCACATTTTGTTGTATCATTGCCTCAGTGTTTCATGCATTGAAATTAGGATGTTTGTCCCACAGAACAGAAACATAATCACTGGTGCCACACCCTTGTAATCCGAGTCTGCTCACATAAATTGTAGTGATTCATATGATTTCATGATAGATTTAGTCGTTTCTGTAGGTTCTCTGTTAGGTAGTGAATTTCAAAGCAAGCGCTCAACCATATGTACCAAGGTGCTTTCAAAAACTGCTAGGGAACAAAGTTGTGGCAAGACATCAAGGGATGGACAAAAAAAGATATGAAAGGCCTTGACTATCCCTTGGAGTTTGACTATTAGTGTTTGCACAGCCATTTTAGTTTCACTTGAGTTCAATAAACAATGGCCCGGAAGTATCATGAAGCTGTTATTTTTTTAGTGTTATTTTTTTCAATCATACTCGTCAATAAATATGTTAAACGCCAGAATCCTTCCTCGAAACATACTCTCCGAACGGAATGGGCATGGGGATAACGTTATAAATTGTAATGTTTCCTAGTTGGTATTCTGATCCATCTTCCATACAGCTATCTAGACCAACATTTGCACCCAATTTCCATTTAATGGGAGACTTTGTCTCTAAATATTATGATCATTGTGACAACTTCTATGTTTCGGGTCAAAACCTTACACACAAGTCTTAAGGTGGGGAATCGAACCAGTGCTGGTCATCTCTGCACGATAAGCCATGACAGTGTTTGCAGAGGCAATGTTTCTGGGAAGGCGCTGCTTTCTGTGAATATGAGTGTTACAAGAGCATTCCCCAGCTCATAAAAGAAATGACCTTCTCCTGTAACATTGTGTCCCATCTGGAGTTGATCTTAGACAAGAGCACAAATGCATTGTAGGCAGATACGTCCAGGCTATTTAGACTTTTATGGCCAAGACAAATTAACCAAAGTGTGCATATGACAACATTTTCCCAAGCACTTGACCACTCTGGTCTGCATAGTAGGGAGGAAGTTATTTCTTAACGTGGTGTGGGTGCGCCAGCCCGAACATCAGCACCCAGCCACGAACAGTTGGAATGCTGAATGCAGCCCAAGCTAACAGCACTGACGAGCCACACCTGAAGACTCTCAGGGCTCATCAGGGCAAGGATAAAAGGGAATCCCAGACAGGTGAAGCAAGGACAGTCTGGAAGTACTGACTGTGCTGTTTGTGCATGGGATTTTAGTTTGCGCAGAAAGTTAAGGTGATGTAGCCTAACCAGCCAGCCTACAAGACTGTGCTCCAGTTCCCTTTGCTAAGCCCCTGGATGCTTTTGGTTTTTTGTTTTCAAATTTTTGTGTGTGTTTTGGGTTAAATTAAATGCCCACAGGAAACCTGGCAGCTCCTCATTGTCACTTTTTTCTCCAATCCTCTACATTAAGAAATTCTATCTTGTTTGAAGTAGGCCTAAAACACTAGAAAGATCATGTAGCTATGTGACATACATTTTTGGAAGAAGATAAAATTTAACTTTTTGCCTAAATGCAGAGCATTACATTACCAAATAAAAAGTATCCTTACTTTGAAACAGTATGGTGACCGCATCATGTTAAGGGAATTTTTGTCATTGGAAGAGACTGGAGCACTTACTAGAACAGAATATAAATGGTCCAATGTACAGAAAAATCTTTGAGTTAAATCTGCTAACTTCAGCAAGAAAAGTGAAACTGACAGAAGTTTTACTTTCAGCATGAAACGCGATACTTCACTGCTTAAGTAATTGTCAAATATTCTTGAGAGGACCAGTCCAAACCCCAGCTTAAATCCCATTGAAAATGGTTGATCGTTGCCAAATCTAGGTGTGATAAAGTATGTAAAAACAATTCCCCACTGACTCAGATGTAATTATTGCTAAAAAATGAAATAGAAAGTATTTTTAATATGTAATTTTGATTCACAAAAAAAGTCACCTTAAATCTGTGTAAGTCTGTAGATAAGTGTGGAAAAATGTAATGCATGAAACTCTGAGGAATTTAGATGACAAAATATGAAACATTTCAAGACTACATGTAATCGAATTCTTAAGACAAAGCAATGCTTCAACAAACCTGTGGTGTGAGATAATGGCATCCATATAAAATAGGTGTGTTCCCCGGAACTGGACCTTGATCTATACAGAGATCTGTCTTCAGGTCATTGACCAGCTGTCGATTTTACGTTAAAAGGAGCTATATGTAAAATGTTGCGTTGTAATTAAAAAATACATTCTTAATTTGAGTAAGGGTTTTTGACAAAAATTGTCAAATTGACTGAGGCCAGCAAAGGACAAGTTAGTCATCGCCCTCAGACATTGCTTTACATGTCATATGTTTTGATGAATCATTCCAGAACATAAGTGTTAGCATCACTCACAACTCCATATCCAACCAAGTCACCCAGAGGATCTAACATAGGATATACATTATCCAGGTACCACTGAAAGGGCTTGCAGTTAAGCCTCTCTCTCAACCTTTTCCTCTCAGAGACATCCCCAATGTCTATGCCATGATCCTATTGTGAAGGAGAAGAACATAGAAAATGAAAACAGACATTCCACCTTTTATTTACTTTCGCTTATCTACTAATTTTGCATTGATCACATACTCTTTATTATGTGTGTTACAGTTTTCATTATTGTGCTGATATTGACAATTTATTTTCAAACACTAAACATGCACTCACAGTGCTTGTTAATCTAAAAGCAGCTGAACATAAGCCTACTTTTGAATGTTTGTTCTGTACAGTACCTTCAGTGGGAGGTTCCAGGCTATGTTGACATTGTGTTTGTATTCATCCATCCAGACCTCAGCCACTCTCAGAGCGTTCCTCTTTACTGTAATGCTCAGGTCAGGAAGATAGGGTTTGTGGGCTCTCTCAATATGTGCTATTTTAGAACAAGGTATGACCTCGACACTTCCACCACAAAGCCACACCTATAAAAACCAAACAACAGAAGAGAATAAAGAGTTTGTGGACTGAAGAGTCTGGATATTGACTCAAGCACTGAAAGTAATTCCTCAAACACAACTCTGCTTTTATTTTTCCCATTCATTTAGCAACCTTAGAGTGGCTTACCCGGATGCCCAGTTCAACATTTTCCCCTCCATAGATCTTCATGCCACCATCAAGTGCTCCAATTTCCCCAAAGAACAGGCGATCAACCACTAGAATGCCCATAATGGAGGGGCTTCTGTCAAAGACACAGTATAAATCAGAATTCCCTGTATTGGCTAAAAACATACTCCAAAGTTGTAAACATACTTCAAAGTTGTAATGGTTGTCCTAGTGGTATCCACTATGGGAATAGTGTCATACATTTGAATGTATAGATAACGCAAAATAATGAACGGGTGTACTGTACTGTATATACGAGATCAGATTCTCATCCCGTGAAGACATCATGGAACTTACTTTCCTGGCTGTGAATCGTCCTTCAAGGCATACCACTCAGGTCTGAAGCTTTCGTACATACACCAAAGGGCCCAGTCAAAGGCGTCTGCAGAAGGCCAATAATTTATGACTGTCAAGTCATCATAACGGACATTGTCAAACACCGGTGTCAACACCAGAGTGCGGTCCTCCTTTATCCTAGCTAACAGTGGCTCCGCCCTTGTCATAGAAACATAGAATGAAAACATCATTAATGGCAGGCGCTGATTTTAAAAGTCTCACAGATTTCATTTGTTAATAAACCATTTGGACAACCATTCCACGTGGACTTCTATGTGGGCGTCTAAGATGGCCACGACGTCCCCTACAGCTTCTCTCCACCCGGAGAGACGGGCCTGTGTGAGGCCCAACTGCTCCGAATGTCTCACTTTCTTCACCAGGCCTGGACGCTCCTCGTGGATTAAGTTGATGTAGTCATCCAACATCTCCTTTAGGTCCTCTGTGACAACGGAGCAGACACTTCTGAATCAGTGATAAACAAAAATGTAAAGTTCAATCTATAGTTCACTCCACCATTATTTGCATCACTGGCAAAAATCGCTTATCTTACTCTCAAAATAGGAGAACTACCATTTAATTTAAGTAGAATTTATCTATAATATATTTACATATGTGGAAAGAATCGATCAATTAAGCCAACCATTGGAGCTGTGGTCATCCACCAGTATTATGTCTTTGAGCAGACGTTGGGGGGTCTTGTCTATGATGCTGCGTATCGCTCTCTTGATGATTGACAGGGCCTCGTCCAAGTAGATCAACACCACGCTGATGGTGGGCAGGTCATGGGGGTACTGGTGCGTAGAACACCTGACAGGCACAACAAACAAACATGGTCAACCACATTCTTTCACTTGACCAAAGCTTTCCTTTTTCAAGTTTCTGTCAATTTCAGTGTCATTTTTTGTAAAACATTTGGAAAGGGACTGTAATGGCTTTCTATACAATTTATAGACATAAATATTAATAGGTAAATGTACACACCTTTTAATGTTGGATGTGCCGTAGATTCTGGTATACATTTAACGCATCGCACGCACAGCAACCGTGCAACTATTCAAGAAGCCATCATTTCAAGAAATCAATACTTTTACCCTGCACTGTTCTGAGACAGTTGCTCTTCTCAATGAGAATGCAGAGTGAATACAGCTTTCTATCTCAAATTCCTTGGAAAATCAACCTATTAGCCAATCCATATGAAGCAGAAGGAAACGTATATGAAGCTATATGGTACAGTATCAATCAATCAAATTTATTTTACAACCCTGTTTCCAAAAAAGTTGTGACGCTGTGTAAAATGCAAATAAAAAGAGAACCTCAGTATATTTAATTAAAAATAGCACAAAGACAACATATCAAATGTTGAAACTGAGAAATTTTGGTTTTTGGAAAAATCCAAGCCCATTTTGAATTTGATTCCAGCAACATAATGTATAGGTTTCTTTTATATCCACATATTTTTTGTGTTTTGTTCTGTTAGCAACATACACTGCAAGGGAACACTTCAATGACACATCGGGTCTCAATGAACAAAATACATTGACCCACCGCCAAACCGGTCATGCTGGATGATGACCGGTTTGGCGGCGTCTCCAGACTCTTTTGCATCTGTCACACATGCACAGTGTGAACCTGTCTCTATGAAGAGAACGAGGCGCCAATGGCGGACCTGCCAATTCTGGTGTTCTCTGGCGAATGCCAGTCGAGATGCCCGGTGCTGGGCTGCGAGCACAGGTCCCACTAGAGCAGTGGTTCCCAACCAGAGGTACTAGGACCCCTGGGGGTACTTGGCCTCTCCACAGGGGGTACTTGAAAACACTCATGACACCATAGGCTTACTAGTGAAATTAACATGACGGGGTACTTCAGGGGTACTCCAAGCAGTGCAACATCTTTTGGGGGGTACAGTAACTGAAAAAGGTTGGGGGCCATTGCACTAGAGGACGGCGGGCCCTCGGCCTATTCATCACATTCACATTCATCACATTCATATTCATCACAATCACATTCATCATATTGTACAGTAACATGTCGGGGATATAGCAAGGCTCAGAGCTGTATCTAGGCACTCCTTATTGGTTTGTGCACAGTAACAGAATATTGGCCATATACCACATCCCTCACGGGTCTTATTGCTCAAATATACCTTTTAGCAGATGCTTTACTATAGTGCCTTAACCGTGCTTGAATACTTTTCAAATATGGTGGTCACAGGAATGAAACCCTTTATCCTGGCATTGCATGACAATGTCATGAAGACTTTGTTTAAGCCTCAACTGAATTAAATGTATAGAGCCTTTATAATTAAGCAGTGTTTATGTCGCCTTTTATATAGCACGGGTGTTATGTCATATTAACATAGCCGGTTATGTCACATTTACCATTGATTATTATGTCAGAGAGCTATGCCAAATCTATAAAGCAATTGGTAAAGCATTACATATGGTTTTAGATGCTTTCACGTACAACAATATGTTGAGCATGAAAGGCTCTGTAAAGAATGTGTAAGCTAAACACTGTTTAAAGCAGAATTTGAAACCCTGATACAAGTAAGGGTTAATCATATAAGCATTGTTAGTGCACTGATAAACATTAATAACTGAGTGTAAATATTGGCTCACTATTTGGCAAACACTGACCAGCTATCACATTATATTTACTAATGTGTTAACCTTTACAGAACCATTACATATGGCTATGGTTTGGATACAGAACTATTCATCTATTGGTCCTTTGTTGTGTAAAGTTGATATGAAGTTAAGAAAAATATTTACTTAGGAGGACGAGTGTCAGGGATTTCCCTGTTCAGTGGGAGTCGGTCACTCAGGAAGACATTGTATCCATAGGTCTGAAACAGCCTCTCTGCCTCTTTCTGCTCCTCCTCTGACAGCTCATCACCCCAGTTTCTAAATAGAGCTGAGTTGGGATATAACTTCTTCACCACCTTCCTCTCCTTCTTGACCTTCACATCCTGCCGCTTTTCTTGACTGATCCTGGTGTTGATTGCTTTCACTGTAGAAACAAATTAGTTTATTGGTTATTACTGTAGAAATCACATTGTTTTGATGCTGCAAGAATCAAGGAAAGTTCAGCTGCATTATTTTGTTTCTGTCAGTGGGTGTAATGCGTTTGTTAATTAACCAATTTAGCACATAGGATTAAAAAAAATTATATTATTGTGCCACAAGCAATAGGGCACAGAAAGAAAGAACATAGGAAGAACATAGGAAGAAATGTAGGCCATATTAAATTAAAGGATTGCTGTATGACTTATCTGAGGCCACATTTGCTAGTAGACAGGCTATACTCATATCTGTCTTATGGTCTTTAACAGTGCCTACTTGCAGCCCAATAAAGCACATGTGGAAAATGTGAAAAACAAACTATTGCTTTAAAAGAGTAGTTTTCAAGACCCAAGTTAAATCAGTTTGTCATATTCGTGACCCAGTTTTCATATTGCAAAGTTATTTTGCTGAAATAGTATCCCCCCAAAAAACTGGTTATCCTATACTGTGTGGGAGAAATGTACTTAATTTCTATTCTGAAACAGTATTTTCCAGTAGGAAGTTTAACTCTGTTAATAATATTAATATAGTGGTAATTTCTGGTGTATCTATTGGGTTCTTTCATCATTCACATTTTGAACTGGCTATAAGTGCTAACTTTCATTTTAAAAAGCTACAAGTGTTTTCCTGAGAACCTTTTGTCTTCATGGGGGGGTCATCAAAGTACCTTGAAACATCTGTTTACCTCTTATGTGGCCCTTCCTGATATAAGCTAGAATCTGACTCCATATTTCGTAAAGAAACTTGACTGGCAATCATGTATTCTCTCCATGAGCATGTCAGTAGTAAAGAATTCAGCTATACTTTATTATCCTCTGTGTCGATGTAGCATTCCTCTACAACTGTTATCATAGGAATTAAATTATATTGTCCAAACATAATTGAAACATTGTTTTTTTTGCAATAGTAGATTTGCTTGCAAAAATTATAGGATGCATTGTTATTAGTGAAAATGTGCTGTCCAAAACTGGAAACTGACACCTGGCCCATAAACGAGATAGTGACTCACCCAGCTTCTCAATGTGCACCTCCATATCTTGCAGCTTTTTGAGCATCTCCTGGCCCCTGAGAGAGTCATTCTGATAGACTTGTTTTAATATTTCCCTATGAGAATTTATGTCCCATCTAATGGATGTGATGCAGAGTAATCCTATGACTGTGAGCAGCAATAGGGCCAAACTTCTAAGATAACCTAATCTCATTTTCCCTTGGTGTGTCAGGGCTCAGCGTGAGGATTAAGATATTTGACCTTCCTCTTTCACTTTCCCACATAGATCTGTACCTGACTGGTTGGCACTGAATGTGTGAACCTCTGTCAATCACTTAATGTCTCTGTCATGAATTTAAAATTCATGATTTTGCAATGTGCCTGTTTTAGTCTGATGGGTACAGTCATATCTCAGTAGCCCTAGTTTCTAAAGAAAGGTGCACTGAAGCATACAATAACATACTGTATTTGCCTTAATAGATATCTCTCCAGTTCAGTCAGCAAATACCTTTTGTCAGCATTTATATTAGGAGCCAGGCTGCTGTACCTGTATCCTGATAGAATATTTTTAGCCTGTCCTGTTGGGACAAAAAGAAATCACCTATTGGAGGTAATGTAATACACATCAAATATGTGGTCCATGGGGATGTTTTATGCAAGGCTGGATGTTTCAGTGTGGTCACATCTGTAGAAAGAACCAGGCAAGATGAGTTTGAGGAGTTAGAAGTCCACTTACCTGTGGCATCTATAATGTCAGATAAAAGAAGCAGATTGTTTCTTGAAATGATCATCTGTAGATAATCTATAAATTAACTATCCAAATTAAGTAACCAATGCATCAATTTAAAATGGTAATTTTTCTGATGTCAGTACACTGCTGCTTGTTCTTCATGGTTCCCACATCAATATATTTTATGTTTGAATTTGTGTATTTTGCCTAAAAATCTGATTATATTGGTACTTCATGAATATTTAATCTGGAAAATATTGCCATTGAAAAGCCATAATTGTCTCTACAAGACAATATTTTCATAAGATTTTATCTTGGTTATGCCAGGACTAAAGAACTGAAGTTATATGTGTACTTGGTACTGTATGCTCTATTACGTTTTGAGTCCATGCGTTAAGAGATTAGATCAGAGCTATATGAGCTGTATGTCCCCCTCATCTCTTTTTTTCCCCAGCAACTCTATTGGACAAATGTCCCCTCTTCTTCTCCACATTTCGAAATATGCAAAGATTTATTTAATTAAACATACTTAACATACAGTTTTATGTTTTTATTGGGCTAGCATGGTATGGAGATGAATGTCCGAAGCAATGTACAGTAGTAGTAATCTGACATTGTGGGGTGCAGATCTGCTCTGTTGGGTTATTATTTTACTCCTGACATGATGCACGAAACAATACCAACTAAGATCTTTCCTACCAATCAGCATGTATCTTTGTTTCTCTCATCAACTGTTCTGAAAATCAAAATACATTTTTCAGAACAATATATGGATTAGCAGAACAAAGTATCTTTTTTTAACTTTCTGTGTTGACAAGATCTTTAATGAAGTGTCCATACATGTTCAAGAGAAGATTGTCTCACTCTCAGATTCTGAAAGGGATCCATTGGGATCATAAACATTGTAGTAGAGTATTGCAACCTGTTCTCTGGTGTAAAGGTTACGTAGTGTCCATATAATCGGACAGTTCGTTTAGTCTGCTAATGGATATTTCTCCTTAGCTTCAAACTCTTCTATATAGTGATGTTTGGTGCCTTGACAATGGTATCAATCAAATGTTTTTTATGCAGCCACTTTTACATCAGCATCTGTCACAGTGCTTTTACATACTGTATATGCAGCTTGAAACCACAAAGAGCAAGCAACAACAGGGATTGATGCACAAGAAAAAACTCCCTATTAGGGACGGAAACTAGGAAAAACATAGAGAGGAGCCAGACTATGAGGGGTTGTCAGTCACTCTCCACACACAAACACAAGCACACACAATCCTCTCTCTACACAAACACAAAAACTGATATTCAGGGTTTTGGTTGCGTTTCCATTTCTTGGGCTGGACATCAAGACTGCTGGTAGCAACAGGCATTGTCAAACAGCATGCAGTATTTTGTGAGAGCATAAAGTGAGCTCCTTTTGGCACTTGGCACCCTGAAATTCTGCTTGCAGCTTTATTTATTATTATTATAATCATCAACATCATCATTGCTGTTATTGTTGTATATTATTCTTACTGCTTCTTAAAAAATGCATTGCCAAGGAGGAACAGTCTATAATTTTGCTTGTGTATTTTATATATATTCAAACTTGAAACAGCAGGAACATGCATAGGGTTGATTTTTAAGGGATTTTATTGTTCATTATCAATCAAATATTAATGTGACATAATACATGGCATATTTGTATGAAATTTGCTTTAAAAATTGCAACTTTTTCTCCATCACATTGCAAAATTGGTAGAATACCCCAAATTTGTCATCCCTATTGCAAAATTAGTAGAAATGTATTACATAAGATTTTCTCTCTCCACCCCACAGCAAAATTTGTAGAATTTCAGGAAATTAGAATGTTTCAATTGATCTAGGCATATTCTCTCTTCCATTGTTACTTGAATACATGAAGTCATTTTCAAGAGAGGGTACTTTCTAGGACTCTGACCTCCTCCCTATAGACTGACTGTTTTTTGTAATCTGACTTATCCTCATCACAGGGGGGTGGACTGTCAGACAGTCTAGGGCCCAGCCCGGCTGTATACCTACAACTTTGCATGTAATTGAATGTGTACAGAATTAAGTCAATGAAAAAAGCCCCATTAGATGGGAAGACACAAGAATTATAAAATATAAATTTATTTAAATAAAATGTTAATATCATAAGATGTTAAAAAAATGTTAACATCAGACATCCAAATAGATCACAATGGGTGTATTGTATGTAAAAACTGATGCACAAAATTCCTACATGTTGTAGGACAGAACAATGCAACAAACAGTTTCCTGGCATGCTATTATACAGTACTACAGAAAAATGCATAATGTAAAACAGTAGTACAACAAACAATATCATCTAAGGTCTTAACTACAAAGGGCACCAGCTATAGTAAAAAAGCAAACCATAATAACTACGACCATTGCCAGTATTTTCTAAATTTACATGGGTATTTACAAAGAGCTTGTAACAACCCCACTGATATTTACTCTACAGGTCACACCTTAAACCAATATTGAATCATACTCAATCAGCTTAACATTGTTACCTCAGATGAAGTTACAAAAACAAATTTTGTTCACAAGTAAAACACAAACACCAGTTTCCTCTACAAAGAGGTTACAGAGAACCATATTTGGCCAAGGTTCATTGAAAAAGGGTCAACATTGCAGCAAATTATTCTTTTGACAAGATTGAGATGCTTTGACAAGGAATTAAAACTGTTGTTAAAAAATGTGGTTAGTGTGAAGAGGGGATTGAAAACAGCTCAAAGGCCTTCTGGATACCAAAAGGCACATTTGAATAACAAATGTTGAGGATCACTTCTCTGAATATTCCTGTTTTGTAGACTCTTTTCATATGATAATGAATTGACCAAAAAAGGCAGAAAATAAAATGACTTTGCTTTGATCAATCTTGATAAAAAAAAGTAAATGCAACACTACCAGTAGCTAACTTTAGTTTCCAGTATTGCTATGATCTTTGAGCATGGGAGATGCTTAATAGAGCTTAGAACCTCAGGCATCGTGTCTGTAGTGCTAGCAACTCCTTGGGTGTACCCTACTATTTTCAGTACAAACAGGTTGCGGGGCTTGATCTGTGTATATTTTAGTTGAGCTATCTGTGCTGTCAAACCATAAAAGCCCATGCCAATAGATAATGTGCAGGGAATGAGCCTACTCCCTAAGCTTTAAACCTCTGGCATGATGGCTGTAACGTGGCTCGGCCTTAACTTGCCAAACAGTGAGTGTAAAACAAACTAATGTGGGCATCCATCAGGACTCTATGCTACAGGATCTCACCGCAAGGCAGTTCTCAGCTATTCTAAACCAATCTAAGTTGCTACTATTCCAAGCTTGTGACAAATGAATGTGGCCACATTCTAGACACATTCTAGACACAGTAAGTCCATTTGTGAGACAACGCCGGAGAAGACCAACATAAGATGTTGCACACCTCAATGAGGTCTCCTGTTCCAAATACCTCTACTGCTGCCAGACATACCATTACAATTACCACTGAACATTACCATTAACATACCAAATCAATTACCACTGAACATTACCATTAACATACCAAATCAATTACCACTGAACATTACCATTAACATACCAAATCAATTACCACTGAACATTACCATTAACATACCAAATCAATTACCACTGAACATTACCATTAACATACCAAATCAATTCCATACCGGAGCACATTTGAAACAAATATTGATTGCCAAGCTGCTACATCTACAAAACAGGATATATTACTACCATGACCCCAACGTGTTGTTATTATATGTACTTCTTATGATATTAACCTTGATGCGACTGATGTGATGTGACCCCCCGAACCCCATCCTCTGTCCCTGGGGCCTTCATGTGATTGGGGGCAGGCCTTGCTGTGTCTACAGCTTGCTCCAGGGTGGACCTGATGACAATGTGGACTGATCTCTCCCTGGGCACCTCCTGCTTGCCACTGGTGCTCTGGGTCCTGCCCTCCCCAATCTGGTCCTCGGCCGAAGCCCCAATCGGAGGCAAGCGCTCGGCGGACACCACATTCACTGAGTTTTCTTTCTTGGCCTTGTGATCTCTTGAGATTGTCTTCTCAACTGCATTAGAAATGAGACAGGAAGATGTGCATTACTTCAGGTCAGTCAAAGATATGCAAAGTCAATTTGGTCTTTTTAAAGTATCAAAAATGACTAGCGCCGATTTTGTCCATGTGAACACAGGAGAGGGTAGGGCGATAGCGAGTTGGGTGACTGCCTACCGATCCTTTTAATGAGGTCTGGCTTGTGGGACTGCTGCTCTATGTTGTTGTTCTCCATGTTGTTGGAGCTCTCGCTGGGCCTCCAGTCGCTGCGGGTCTTGGGCCGGAACTTGTTGAGGCGGGACTCTTGGATCCACACATGCTGCACGGCCTCATCAGGTGTCATGCGCTTCTTAGGGTCCCATCTGACAGAGAAGAGAACAGAGATTAAGTCATAGACAAACCCAGATATTGCATCTTAATGGGATATAACATATATAACAGAAAAATACAGAGGTCTTACTTCACTTTATAATTTACCTTGATCATTAGCATTAGTAACACTTTAACATGGTGGTTTTACTGCTACGTTATTGTACATACGTGAGGCAACGTTTGATGAAGTCCAGAAAAAGAGGATCGCTGGTCTTCAAAACACCAGCCAGATCCTTGGAGTTGGGCCGTCTCTTCCTCCCCTTACTGCTGATGATGTTCCTGGGGATGCCCTTGGAATCTGAACAATCACAACCAGTGGTGAATCAACGAGGATCTCTTATTAAGGAATAAACAAATCCATATCTCTGCAATTCATAAATGATGTAATTCATCATGTTAGTAAATCAGTAGCCTCTTAAACCAGGCCTAGAATGTCTCAAGGTCTGGGAATACCTATAGGATTTTTGTTGCAAAGGGGTGGGAAAAACGATTGTGTCAGTAACTTCTCAAAACACATTGACCCAATCAAATGCATTGCTTGGGCTAACGCCTCAAAACACATTAACCCAATCAAATGCATTGCTTGGGCTAATGCCTGAAAACACATTAACCCAATCAAATGCATTGCTGGGGAGGGGCTTATACAGGTGCTCATGAGAATAATGCCCTCATTGCAACAGTAGCTAGCTAAGTGAATAGTGGTGGCAGCAAAAACAGTGAAAGACTACAATAGATCTCAATTTCTTACCAAAAAATAGCCTCTTCCTGGTCGCTGTCAACAGGAAATCATTCGGGGGCATTCCGAGCAGCTGAGAACAAGTCAAGACAAGCAACACAATTAGCATTAATTGTGCAACAATTTTCAAAGCCACTTTACCGAACAGAGCTCCAGTATATAAAGAGAGATAAAAAATTGTAGGCACTAGGTAGGTACCTCCATCATGCATCCGATCTGCTCCACCTCGCTCTCCCCGGGGAAAAGGGGGAAGCCGGTGTAGAGCTCAGTCAGGATGCAGCCCAGGCTCCACATGTCGATGGCCATGCTGTAGGGGTGACCCAGGATCACCTCTGGGGAGCGGTAGAAGCGACTCTGGATGTAGGTGTAAACTGAGGAGCAGCGGAGCCAGGATTCGGGTATTCTATAATGTGGTAATCATCGCTGACAGGAAACTAGGATTTTGTGCCTGCTTGATCTAACATTAAGGAAACATAAAAACAAAGACACTCACCTCTCTGCTGCTCGTAGCAGCTGGAGCCAAAGTCAATGACCTTGACGTTGCCTTGTCCTTTGTGTGACAGAAGGATGTTTTCCTGGAAAAACATCACATTCTCTATTAGTCCAATGCAAAGGGTTATGGGCAAAATCTGCAATGGCAACAAATGCTTATTTACAGATGCCCTAGCATGCCCTACCTCATAGAGTTCTGCCCTATGTAAATATTAATATATGTCTTAATCATCCTGATACGGTCTGGAATAATTTCCCCAGTTCTTTTCCCCTGCTGGAGTTTGTCCCCTGTGGCACCATTTAAACTAAACCAACAAGTACATGAAACACTAGGCTGGTGATAGGAGTACAGTTCATGATGATGGATGGAACAATTAGAATGGTATCAAGTCACATGTATTATGAATTATCATGCCACCTGTGCTGTGCAAATATGCTTCAGGCCATACTATTATACAGGCCATACTATCAGTGTTGTTAAAGGTTGTTGCTAGGGATCGTACCGGTTTCAGGTCACAGTGGATTATCTTCTCTTTGTGCAGCATCTGCAGGCACTTGAGAAGACAGTAAGCAAAGCGGCGTACCAGGACCTGGTTGAAACCCTGGAAGTTGTTCTTCTTGATGAGCTCGTACAGGTTCACTCTGTATGGACAAAGACAGACAACCATCCTTTATAATTAGTTGCCCAAATGCTCTTCGTACTATTTATTTTCTTAATATGCAGTGATCTTTTTCGCCTCCAGTGGCTGTTTCTGTCAAACCTACCCCAGGAGCTCAAATGAGATGCAGAGGTGATTCCGGAAGTAGAAGTACTCCTTCATGTGAATGACGTTGTGCTGGTCGTCTCTGTCCTTTCTTCTCAACACATCCAGGATCTTTAACTCCACCATGGCCTGGTGGTGAAACCTGAACATGGCAAATAAAAACTAGGCTAATTAAACAAGAACCACATTTTACAGTGGCAAGACCAGCGTCATAACAAGAGAATTTGTGAAAGGTCGGGCTTTGTCCCTCTGGCTGTGCGGCTGGTGATGGCTTCAGTCACCTTTTCTTATTGCGTATTACTTTGATGGCCACATATTCATTGGTCTTGTGATCAAGGCACTTCAGGACCTGCCCAAAGGATCCCTTCCCGATCACCTCCAGCACCTCAAACCGGAAGCCAATGTGGTCATGAGTGATCTGCAGAAAGTAAGGAAATAATTTATGTTAAAACTCTAAGGCCTAAACCTGGAGAGGTTTTAGGCCATAGTCTTTTACTGCCATCTTGTGGCAGTAAAAGACTAATATTCCTTTTAATTACCTTCAGATAGCCTCCACTCTCGTCGTCATAGCCAGAGTTGAGGGGCAGACTAGGGGAGCCCCTGATCTTCTTTGCATCCAGACCTAGGTACCAGACCTCTGAGTAGTCCATGATCTCTTCCTGCTCATGCTCAGTCAGACGATATTTGAACACCTTCAGTACCTCTGTACAGGAGGAAAGGGAAATGCCTGTCAGCGAATCCCTTTGTTTCTTTCTGGTTCAAAGAGATGAAGGGTCAGACGCTTCCTTCCTACCCAGACCAAGTTCTACATCCAGCCCAAAAGGTACCTGCAGGTGACATGGGCAGAATGTGTCCATCAAAATGCCTCGCCTCGTTCTGGTTGTTCATGCAGTTGATGGACTGTTCCACAGTCTCCACTGCAGGGCTCTGTGATCTCTCATCCTATCAATCACAAGACCCACAGGAAAGGAATCGTTTCCATAGGTGTTACATCATAAAACACTAATACTGACACTGTTATAATTAAAAATGTTGCATTTATACAAGGCTCTAGGGGGTACCATAAGCCTAGATGAAACAAGGTCTCACCTGAAAGCTGCCCTGGTGCCTGGTACCTGGAAGCTGCCTTTCACAGGTGTTCTGCAGGCCCTTGCTTGTGAAGTGAGGCAGGATGCTCTCAGACTGGTGGTGGGACTTGGCATTGTTCACCACCGAGGGCTTTGTATCCAGCTTTGTATCAAGCTGGGGCAAAGTGACTTTGCCTGTGCCACAGTTCTATAGCCAGAAAAAATTAGGAGAGAGAGAGAGCCAGCGAGAGAGAGAGAGAGAGCCAGCGAGAGAGAGACAGAGAGAGACAGCGAGAGAGAGAGAGAGAAACAGAGAGAATAAAGAATGAAACAAATGTAAAGGGAAAACTAAGTGAATTCTACAGAGAAAATACAGGTGTTATTAGGTAACGTGGTTTGAAAGGGACAAAAAACTGCCAATGCCTGTTTCACATTTTCTTGCTGCCTGTGCTCTGTGTAGTCAGGGCAAATAGTTATCCATTAGGGGGAGAGCAAAACAGGGACAACTCATGCCAGCAGCTTTCACTGCAGGCCAACATGAAGGCTGTCTCTATCTGCATATTTCTTCTTCCATCACCTTGCTTCTCAAGTCATCCTCAGAATCTACATATCATCTCCCTTCCAACTCAGTGACAAAGTAGGATTGTTTATTTGAGCATACCTGTAAATAGAAAACAGTCTAATTTCCAGGGTTTGAGATGCTGCAAAGTCTATCAACTGGATTATTAGGCATTGTAAAAAAAAAAAAAAAAGAGAAAAAATAAATAAATTACATATCATATACATACATGGTACTAAATGAACACTGTCGTCTGGGTAGCGAGCATGTTGTCAAACTTGTACAAAAATGATCTGTTATTATTCTAAGAAGGTAATCTTTCTAGATCACAGGCCATGGACCATTTATCTTAAGACTCAAGGTCCACACCAGGGACTACCACAACTGGTACTACCAAGTAATAACCAGTCGTTTATTTCAAAAGATGTGTGGGCTTGGCTGTTCTGACTCAGTGTTCCCACAAGGTTCAGCTCACAGAAACCATAGGTCTCCCCCACTAGATCCTAACGCAGTCATCATATTCCCCCACACACCCGCAGACAAGAGCAGCGTATCGGAGGACCAGGGAGTTTGTTTACCTGCTTCTGCTGGGCCCGGCTAGATCCAAGGTGTGTGCAGTCAGGGTGGAGTTTGTGTTGATGGATGTAGGAATCGGGTCTCCCTGTCTATAGGTAAATGGTGCACTAGTTTATTATGAGTCATTTACAGATCTACACATAGACACACACATTCTGTTTGGCCACAAACTTACATGTGAACACATGTACAGACAAGGCGCACACACACACTGCATTCAGAAAATTCAAGGTGGTCAAAGCTGTAGTTAAACAGTAATGTATTTTTAGAACAAGCAATGATTGTAATCCTTAAATTTGGTTCATAAGCAGCTTCAATGCTGCATTAATGGAAGAGTAACTTTTCTGTTACTACAGCAGACACTGCAGTAATGTGCAGAAGCATTAGCCCAAATCATCTGATGAGACAGTACTGAGTGGAGTAATTTGCTAGGGAAAACAAATGCATTGTTATGGAGCCAGCACACCATAGCAAGACACCGATCCTCAGCACGCTAAGTTGTAGATCAGAGTGATTCATGTAAGTTAGTAGATCTAAAGGTCAGAAGGGTAAGTTTGACTGATTCTGATTATTCCACCCCTGCACTTGTCAGACTTATTTGTTACATACATATCTGTACGTACTGAACAATGAAATGTACAAATACAGCAAATTAACTTACACAAAATGCAAAAAAAACAAACAAACTATTTATTTACAATCCGTAATCTATGAAGTACATAAAACAAAACAATAATATTCTTGTAACCTCACCTTGATATTCACTTCTGGAAACATTGCTTTACACCCCGGGTTATTTCAAATTGTCATAAAAACAGAAAATATGCGGAGATGGCGCTCCTAGTTAGTCCACGTGAGCGCACAGCTTGAAAACATTCCCAGGCCTTTCCAACCGTTTGTATACAATATTAAACTTCACACCAACATGATGCTTGGGCTCTTTCTGAAATGATGTGAACCCAGAGCAAGGTAAATCCTTCGTCAGCCGAAGATTATGGATTGCAAGCTGTTGGAACGGTACATCTTCGGAGAGCCACCTGTTTATGGTACTCTGCCGTCACAGCTTACTCCGCCACAGCTTGGACTCCCGATATAGAATGTTTGTCAGTTCATTCACATGTCCAGTTCCCTCGATTCAATTGGCACGCCACAACTTTCCAAGCGTGCATCACAGTGGAGCATAATACCATTATGTAGCAGGTATAGCCAAACAGAACGTATACAATATAGTTACTAAGTTCTCCAGGAAAAGAAAATCTCTTGATAGTTTGTGACAAACAATTCCCTCTCTCTAGCCAGTATATGACATTATGCATTACTTAATCGCCCAAATACTTAGGTTCAGTCTTCGTGGCTTTTATCTCACTGTGTGGAGGATGAGATGAACCTACACTGGTTCAGTGCTCACGTGTCACACTCAGCTGGCGAATTGAAACGCAGAGCAGCGCTGCTGTATAGCAACCACACACAGTTAAAAGATTAGCCTACTTCATTTTGCCTCCCACTCAAGTGACCGCGAAAATGACCGCATTTAACATACAGAAGTACAATTGTAAAGATGTGTTACATATTCCACTGTGTAAAATTTTTTAAAAACGTACTATTAAAAGGTACTAAACAAGAAAAAAAAATCACACACTAACACAGGCACCGGGCTTATAATTGAAATGTAATGTTATGGTTGAAAGAGTTTGAACAGTAATGCAAATAGTGTGCTCTCATTCACAGTGGATCCTCCTTGAAGATATCTGTGGAGTAGAGGCATATGTACACTTTCATGTGATGATTCATCCTACATACCTAACCCCACGCATGATGTGGGTGATGAGCTATGTTCTGCTAAAGCCTACTTTCGCAAGGTCGCGTCATCTATGAGGGCAGAAACGACTACATGGTTGTTTCATAACAAGTCTGGCAATTCCACTACATAATAATGCTGAAAATCGTATTTCTTATTTTTAAATCTATGCCAAACTTAAACCAATTATGATAAAATATACACAAGAAAGAACAGTTCAGATGCAAATTCTGATAATTCTGGACCATAAATGTAATTCTGTTACCAAACTTTTCCTCTGAACTGACCAAGTAAATGTTATTTTTTGGTACTGGGCATTTTTTAATTACCCATTGTGCATAGTTTTGTGATTTGTTTAAATTTCCATTTTTTTATTTAACATTAATTAGTCTCAGCATCATTCCTAGTGCTGATGAAGCATTTGTCTTTCCATTGCTACTCAGTGGATTTCTTGAATCTTTGATATATCACCCATATATGCTTTGCAATTACACAAGCTGCAGTCACCATGGTGATAAGATTTTCAGTGTCAGTCTACAATATGGAAGAAGCTTTTACTTTACAGTCACAACTCACATTGGTAATTCTTCAGCTTTTGTCCATTTACGGCTGTGCTGTTTTATAAAAAGACTGTATTTTTAACTCCAGGAACTGATTGTGTAGTCTGCCAGACATCATCACCTTCTGGTATAAACACCTCTATGTGTTTTTGTGGAAGAGACTTCCTGTTTTTGTTTTTTCAATGTGTCCGTCTGGCTCTCACAAATGTATCCACAGTGTATGGTATTCATGTTCTGCATTAAATAGGGTTTGTGGAATGCAGTGTTTGGTTTAAGTAGAAGGTTATGGTTATAAATACAAAAGTCACAAAAACATACACTAACCTTCACAAATACTTTTTCACATATTCCATCTACTATAAGGTAAACGATAATCCCTGCGAATGTGTTCAGGGTTGCCAGCTTCTTTTTTCCAGAGTTATGATCTATAGTTTGATCGCTTTATAACAATTCCATGTTAGCTTAGTAGAAATCACAAATTAAACACCAAGCAAAAGTGAAGTTTTCAGTGAGTGAGAAACTATACTTGCCAGTGACGTTGAGGTAATTTGGCAATAATTGACTGTCTGCGCTGCCTAAACAAACCAGTGATAATTTTATTTTACAACAAAAAATATGAACTGCAGCAGTTGCACGCTGGTTAAGGACTTTAAAGAATTGCTGAGGGATTTTATTTTATGCAGCACGTGCAAAAACCAGAGGACCTGTGTTGTTGTGACTGGGTAGCAGATTTCAGCTTTAGTACAGGCAGCCATCCTTGGCTAGAGAGTAGGGAGGGACCACCCTAGGGTCTAATCTGGCTCAGGATAAATCCCATTAGCAGCCTGTCCTGGACAGAGTGCCATGCTGAGACACAGAAAGGTAAACCACTCTGAAGGGACCAAAGCTGGGAGCGTAATCACTGGCTGACGTCAACAGGAAATACATCTCTTAGAGCACACATTGGAGTGTCTACTATAGCATTAGAACTAATACACAGTGGCCAAGCCTATATCCGTATGGTTTCAGTCTCACACACACACACACACACACACACACACACACACACACACACACGTCAAAAACAAAAATTGAAAAAGTGCACAGGTAACCCCTCAAATTACGTACAATGTCTTGGACTTATCGCACCTCCCTAACCTCTGATCATGGTGCCCCTGTTTGCATGGTCACTCTAAGCCATCTGTCGTCCATCATGCTGTGTAGGGTGAGCTGCACTTGCCGGTTCCCCTGGCGGCTGTCCATGGTACCAGAGCGGAGACGGGCCATCTCATCTGGCCCTGTGTCATCCAGGACGGGTTCACACCTCCTCAACCCACTGCAGACAGGCTTGTGCTCTAACACACTAGCCATGATACATTTTCCTTTCAAGCATTTGTTGCTGCTGCAGTAAGCAATCACGTGTTGGGAACAATATACAGCCATATGTGCATTTTACCTGAACCACAATGTAATATGTGATCATTTGAGTGTTTTTGTCCAACAGGGACCAATGAAACCAAGCTATTATTAAAATAGATTCATGATTCATTTTTAAACTGAGATGTCATAGTCTATTCTAATTGTTTTAGGGTATTGAATGATAGGTCTGCTGATTTGTGCTATTGTTCTGCTTTTTGATCATGAGCCCTGGCTGAGTTCAGATTCCAGAGTTGGTGGTAGACTATGCCGTAGCCAGCAGCACCCCTATCCGATCAAAAAGAGCCTGTATAATGACATCTCTAGTAGCACTGATGTTTTTCTGAGTGCATGAGGTTGAGAGGGAATACATAATATTTCACTATTTCTCATACATTCCTGGCCTAGCTTCAGGCTGGGTTTAAAAATAGATTATTATTGTACTGCAAAACCTTGGCTTCGGGCGCTCTCTCATTAGCCACTGGTATGCGGCAGCACACTGAAATAGCACCACTGGATCAGGGAGTCTCCTCCTTTCTTTTGCTTATTCTTTGATTTGGTTTTAAAAAAAGAAAACTCATTCCACATTTTCTGTTCTGTCCTCTAGTCATGCAACTATTTTTATCCCAAATCCCAGGTACTGCAGATTGCAGTCACAGAGGATACCAACTTTCTCATTTAATTGGGACTGTCACTGCAGCATTGCACCTATATTTCAGCCTGTGGAGACAGACACTGTTCTACTTATAGATTCATCTACAGCGTGTTCTATTTTAATTGCAAAGTAACAGGGGTAGGCTTCAGATTGATGGTAAGCTTACCTTCTCCCTGTGGTAGGCCTGGCTGGATCCAGTACAAATGAAGTCACCTTGGATTTTTGTTAGGGATCTTTTGAATTGCTTGGGGATTGGTGAATTCACAAAATAGACTGTTGGAATGTGGTTATGGGAAGTGTGTTTGCAATGTCTAATAATTCAAGGGAAAATGTCTAGCCTTTTCAATAGTGGGAGTAGGTTCCTACTTTCAGTAAGTCTCCGCAACTTCATTTACATTTTTTCCTATTAGAAAAAGCTTATGGTTTAAGAAGTGACTTGAGTTTTAAGAAAATTGTTTGGTAATGAACAGGGCTGTTTATAGGCTCAAATGTTTTATGAGGGTGGGGGAACTTAAGCTCCCATACCATTTTGTATAACTTCACTTGTGACCATTGGTTGAGTCCCTATTGATGCCTGATCAGTCACATTTTTCCCCATAAATGTCACATAATTGTAGATGGTCCTCATTGACATAAATTACATCCAATGCAATGTAATAGTGTTTATGGTTAATTGGAATGAGGCACACTCCACATGCACTTCAAATCAATTGATAAAATGTATTTTATAAAGCCCTTTTTTACATCGGCAGTAGTCACTATGTGCTTTTACAGATACCCCAACAGTAAGCAACAAGACTTGATGCACAGTGGCTAGGAAAAACTCCCTAGTAAAGTTGAAACTTAGGAAGAAACCTAGAGAGGAACCAGACTCTCAGGGGTGGCCAGTCCTCTTCTGGCTGTGCAGGTGAGTAGGTATAAGAGTAAAGTTTAGGCCCCGTCAATGTGTTTGCTTGTTTGGATAACAAGCAGGTCAATAAATGCATGTGGGCTGTGTCCAGAGCAAGCAAGCAACAACACATGACCAGAGAGCAAGAGTAAAGTGCGGATGCATCATTAGTGGGGAACATGTTTTTTTAGCCATATTTCTACAGAATCTTTAATGTTTATATTTTTACAATTTTACAAAGCTGTTACCAAAGATAAACACACAAAAAACGCAAGACAAATTTTGTATTCTACTGAGTTTGCATAAAATCAAGAGCAAATGTTATTTCACAGGGATCATTTTGTGTTTTAAGAAGCACCAGCTAATGTTCTAACAATATACAGCAGTGTACCAGTGCACCATGTCTGTTATCTCTTTCAGTATGAAAATAAAAACAGATTGATGACAAAATTCTATTTGAAAATATAAAAGCGTTTAAAATGAAAGACATTACTGTATGCCTATTAACACTTAGGAGTAAAAGGTGGTCACTATTTGAACCAAACCTTTATTATGTAAATGTTGATATAGAACTTCACAATACATCTTAAGTCAGTTTTATCTCTCCTGTTACTTGCTGAAGTGATCCTTAGTCAGAAAGCAACTGTATATGTGCTCTATGGTATGGCCTGCAACACTTTTCCGTGACGTAATCTCATCTCACATGTATACTGCTATAAATATTATATTTATATCTTGTACAATCACCACATATACATATTAAATACTGAATTTATTACCAGTCCACTGTAAATATTTCTACTACATTGTCAGAGCACAAACATTTCCTTCCACCTGTTATTATCCATCTGTTGATGTAATCAGTAAACCTTTACGTGATTTATAAGCACAAGCTACACAAAAAGGTAGAATAAGCTGTAAGGACACATCTAGGTGTTTTTGGGTCATTTTTTTATATGTTATCACTGCCTGAATATCACTGGGGAGGTGAGGTGTGGGGGAGTATGTATTGCAAGAAAGTGTTTGTGCACATTCTAACAAGCCAATTACATCAGAAATAGAGATCTGGTTACACTAAAGTGAACTTTTCTGTCAAATTGTCCAACTGCCAAAATATAACACCTGGCCAATAATAAAAAACATTGATAATTTCAATATCTTGTTAGAATACACATATTTATAGGATTACAAGTCCTTAAGGTTGACTGTCAATTGCGCACCAACGCACGGAAACCATATGACAGGTGAATGCCAAGCAAAGTCAGAGAATAGGTAGACCAGGATGCAGGGGTTTGACCCGCACCATACGAGACAGTCCAAGTCTTAGACCTTGTCCAGGAGACTTCACCTGGGTACTCTGTGATGAGCCAGGACTTCTTCCAACCTGTCCTGATAGTAATATAAAACCATGCGTTAGCTGGGTATTAAAAGGCCTGACAATGCACAACCTTGTTTTCAAACACATAGCCTTACATCGTTGTTTAGGATCAATGATGACCTCCTTTGATCTTTCAGCTAGTCTTACCTGGAGGATTCCACTTGGGTATTCTGCCACCTGCTGGACTGCCAGAGACTGCAGATTTGGAGACAGGAGGAGTGGCAGGAGGCTTCTTGGGCAAAGTACCAGACTTGGCAGCAGTCGGACTTCTGCCTAATGTAGGCGTGTTTAGAGTAGGATTCCCTGCAAGGCAGAAAACACAGATCTCACTGAAACGTAGGAGACATGAAGAGATTTAGTTATAAGAATTACATTCCCACATTGTTTTTTTTAAGATTTAAGTACCAGTCAAATGTTGTTCAGTTTTTGATGGCTGCCTTTCTTTCTTTGAGGCCGCCTGTGGTTTCACTTTTGGTTGCTCCTTCTTGGCCTGTTTCTTGGAAATGTTCTTCTTCTCTGGTTTCTTTAATGTGAACTCATCATCAGTTTCGTCTGGATCACTAAAATCAGCATCACTCTCTGAATCTAAATATAAATAAAAACACAGCAAATGTGTGTCAGTAAATACCTGGAATCTAGAAACCCAAAGAGCCAACATTTTACCATTATGTTGTGATAACAACCTGATGTCGCTTTGGGCTGATAGTCCTCACTGTCATCCTTTAGCATGCTGCTGTGATGCTTTGTCGCCTTGGATGCAGTCTTTCTCTGTCTGGAGGGGGGACACAGGGATCCCTGATCATTGGTGATCTGGTCAAGACCTACAGGAAGAGATGCGATGTAATACCATAGCATCAAAACAAACAGCAAGTAATGTACCTCAATAGCATACAGAGAAGAAGTATGTGCAGACAAGTATCTGCACATTGCCCAGAATCATCTGGATCTTCACAGGAAGTGATCCACAGCCTAAAAAAACAATACCCAAAAGGTTGATGTCCACACTGCAGTTGGAAAGATGTAATGATGGATCCAGATATTCCCCATCCTTTTGCGGTTGATTCTTGACATCGTTTTCTTCAAAGAAATGGAACAAAATTAAATTGCAGATGTTACTGATAACAAGTGAGAGAATATAATATTGAATTTGATATATTTTCCAATAGAAAACCAACTGCAATTTGGAAGTTTTTTACTTATTTCCAACACAGCTGTAAAGAATCAACATTCCAATGTAAACCTGGTTCCTTAGGACGTTGTTCCACATTGATCTGAGCAGTCTGAAGCAACGACAAGGTGAGAGCTGCTTCCAAATCTCTTTCATATAGCTTGCTTTCCAATGGTTTTCTGGAAAACAGGTACATTTCTGATATTACCATACATTAAAAGGCTCTCTAAAAGGAAATGTGACAAGTGCAACAGGATGACAACGTGTACATTGAATTCAGCTCTAGTTAAAATTCTATCAACTAAAGGTAAAATATGATGCAACGAGAATTCCATGGAACGACATTCAATTTTACCTTGACGCTCCTTCAAAAAATTCACCAATCATAAGCATTCATGAATGCCTAGTACTTCAAATAATTGTCTCATTGTCATAGTTGTCAAGTGTGGCTAAAACTTATTGTACTTCCTGGTTGAGCGGGCAGTGTGATACGAAGCAGAACATGCCAAAATGCTCATTGGAGGATGCATGTGTAAAACCTCAGGCAAACCTGCTGTGGACCTGTTTTAACGACATGCTGTATGTCCATACGTTGGAATGAACATCACAAAATTGAAAGGGGTGAAAAATGGGGTAAAAACTACTTAAAAAGAAAATAGGAAAATAAACTGCTTTGTTGATCTGTGGCATTGCAAGTGTGCCAGACGAAAGCATTTGACCCATCTGATTTTCTGCCTACCTTTTGTCTCTCACTTCAGCGACCACTTCCAACCTGTCTTTGCAGTCTGTGGGCTCAGAGCCAGTCTCCTGAATGGACAACTTGCTAGGTTTCTTGTTCTTCTCCTGAGCAGGTACTTTCACACTTTCCTTTGCCTTTTTGTTGGGTGGTGCTTTCACAGAGGCAAAATCCTCATCTAATTTATGTGATTAAAAACAGTGGGACACATACAAAAAGAACCTCAAACCTTTGCCTTATTATTTACTTCAATTTCACTGGGGGAGGGGGGGGGGTAAAGTAATTCATCTTTGATGTAACGTTACTTACTGTGGGTCAAACCGACCCAGAACATCAACGGTGTGTAACAGAAAGAGAAGGGTTAAAAGAATGGAAACGCTACACCTTACTATCTAGACCTCAAATAAAATAAATACTGTAGATTTGACATACCATCATCCAAGTCCATGAAATCTGAATAGTTGACAAGCTTAGTCTTCCTGTCAACACCAAACAGACACAGTCGTATAAGCCAATAATTAAAATAGCAACAAT
This sequence comes from Esox masquinongy, assembly GCA_016801175.1. Taxonomy (NCBI): domain Eukaryota; kingdom Metazoa; phylum Chordata; class Actinopteri; order Esociformes; family Esocidae; genus Esox; species Esox masquinongy. Next base: position 1,868 of record JACXGI010003437.1, on the reverse strand, counting down.
GTACAAGTGTTGGTCTAGGATTTCGTGATTTAAGCAAAGAATTATTACAATTAATTATAATTACACTTCATCTAGCTAGTCATATCTGTTCATTCATACAAACTTTGATGGATAGCGCAAGAGAGCGCGTAACGACGTTAGCAAATAAAGAAGGTAAGCATTGACATTAGTTACAAACCTTGATGGTCGCTCCATACCAGTTTTCTTTTCTTTACCGATGGTCAAAATTATATTATTGCTCAAATGCTTCACTGACCTTATCATAAAAGTAGACATACAGATTTAAATCGTTGTCACCGACACTAGTCAACAAAACATTAAATCAGCCCGCCCGAATAGTGATTACAAATCTGACGTTTGAGATTCGATGATTCGTCAATTCTTGCTCTTGCCTGGTTTTGGTGAAAAAGTCTCTCGAATCTGTAACCACAGAGCTGCGTTCAGCAATGGTTTAGCCAGAGAACCATCCTGCAGGACTATTTCGAAAGACGGTTATGTTTAATTGTAGTGTAATGGTTTATATTAATACAATGGTAAATTAAATAATGAAAGTTGTAAAATTGGATGAGAAATATGAGCACAGGGCTAAAAGTTCTCCATAAAACAAAACACACCCTGCCCCCATTACATTAATTATACTTACATATTTAAATTTAAGTTATTTCATATTTAATAGTTGAAGTTAGTAATGTCTGTTAAAAACTGCTCCAGTAATTACAGTAAATTTTGCCACCTTACCTTTAGGGCGAGAAAGAATAAAGATGTATAAAAACTGTTCTATTTTGAACAGCTTCACTATCAAGTTAACCTGAATTATTTTCTAAAAATTGATTTTGTTTCAAGAGAAGACAATACATTATCATCTGTATTGACCTGTAACTCATCTTGCATGTGTTAAAGGACTTACGCTAGAGGGAGCTCCTACACTATTATCCTCATTGGTGAATCATGAACCTCAGGGTTTGCGGTGTGGTGAAAAACTAAGTACAGTACACCCCTTGGCGTGTTCTTTTTTTTCAACATATGGATATAAAATGTTCAATTCAACACTATTGACAGATGAATGTACCAAATGATGCTGAAGGATTATTCTTTGCAATCATTTATTTCATCCCAAATCAACAGAAATGCAATTTCATAGTGCAGAAAAAGTAGGTTCAATAGCTTGTTCAATAGCTGGTGTTGCCCTCTTTGGCTGAAATAATTACTATTAGTGTTTTACAGTGACTGGGAGGAAATTTTGCCCACTCTTCTTTACAGCACTACTTCAACAGCATCATATTTAAACTGTTGCTTTCTTGCATGCACATTCCATAACCCTCCGTTTCTTCTTTTTGAACATTCTGTTGTAGGATGTAGCTTTGCCTTTATGTTTGCGATCATTGTTCTGTTGAAACATCCATCTTTGGTATAGCTTCAGATTTTTGACAGATGGCCTCACATTCTCCTCAAGAGTTCTTTGGTAAAATATGGAAATATAGAGTTCATGGTTGACTCAATGATGGCAAGTTGCCCAGGTCCTGAAGTAGCAGTCCCAGACCATAATTCCACCTCCATGCTTTACGGTTGATAAAAGGTATGTCTGCTATAAAGGCAGACCATAATGCCACCTCCATGCTTTACGGTTGATATAAGGTATCTCTGTTATAAAGGCAGACCATAATGCCACCTCCATGCTTTACGGTTGATATAAGGTATGTCTGTTATAAAGGCAGACCATAATGCCACCTCCATGCTTTATGGTTGATATAAGGTATCTCTGTTATAAAGGCAGACCATAATGCCCCCTCCAAGCTTTACGGTTGATATAAGGTATCTCTGTAATAAAGGCAGACCATAATGCCCCCTCCATGCTTTACGGTTGATAT
>JACXGI010003436.1:28046-56119 GCA_016801175.1 Esox masquinongy | reverse complement strand
GGCCCTCATTCAAGCTATGGAGGATGGCCCTCATTCAAGCTATGGCCCTCATTGGCCCTCATTCAAGCTATGGAGGAAGCATGTGATCAAATTGAAGCAGCATCCATACAAGGATGGATTCGTCACTCCAAAAGATTATTCCCACGTTGCCTTGCAAATTAAAATATAGCCTGTGACGTTGACGAGGCCCTGTGGCAGATCCAGCTAGGCGGAGTGATGGTTAGGTTATTTATTTTTTATTCGGTACTGAACTGGATGTGTAATTTATGTTACAGTATTACTGTAAGCTTACAGTACAATGGTACGTTCAGTAATACTGTATGAACTCTGGAAAATGTTTTGTTATGAATGTTTTGTTGAAATGTTCAGTATTGACTGACTTGAGTACATGAAAATAAATAAATATTTTCATTAGTCTGCACAATTGGTGTCATGTGGTGTTGGTGAATTTATTTTTACACTTTATCTGTGTAAATGCTAAAAGTGTTTTAGGTTGAGCACAGGAGTGTTTATCTGATTCAAACAGAATCAGACTATATGATGGTGGGGTTTATGTTATGACAACAAAATAAGGTTTGTATAAGACATTGTATGGTTTTGACAAAAGTGTTCCATTTTGCAAATGATCTGAGGTGTTGTGCTACTTTGGTGTAGTGTTGTGCTGATTGTGTGAAGGGGTTTGAAAAATCGGGCCCTGTTTTCAAAGTTGTGCTTAAGCAATTGAAAAAAACTGTAATTGATATAATACTGTTCATGAACAACTTACTAATATTTCTATAAACGTAGGAACAAAGCTTAATAAATAATGAATGAACGATATACTACTGCGGTATGAATGCTTATTGGTATGTATTTATTACAATGTGCTTTTACATTAACTGCTGCCTATATACAAACCAAAGCTGTGTGAAGGAATAACCCATTGGGCCCTAACCATGGAGGCCCCCATCCACGGAAATCACACACACAACAGCCGTGAAAACGTTGTTTGTTATTTTTCAAAATAGCGATTTTAGCAAACCCACGTAGCCAAATGATTACGTTCTGGTAAAAACTGGGCCTTGTACTGAACAGAGGGTCATAACTGGTCAAAGACAGGAGCTCATCTGATAGTTGTGTTTGATGTTCAATGCTACACGTTTTCTTCTCTCCCTCCGCTGCTCCTGCGGCCCCAGAGCCTCTCTGATCTGCACTGATGCTCATTAAGAAAGCCTCTCCACCTTCACATTAGCATCCAAGTCATGGTCAGCTGTCTTTGTGTTGTAAAAGGGGGGCAAACAATATCAATAACAGCAACAACAAACAACAACTAAAGTAGCCTTCTGCCCCGGGAGGAGAGGAGGCGCGGAGGAGGAGGAGGAGGTGGGGAGAGGTCTTTGATAGTGCAGATCAAAGGGTGGAGGTAGAGTAGATGTGTTTTCATCGCCGTGTCTCGGCCTCCCAAGGTCGGCTCTGATCCCAACAAGGCCAATCAGTTTACAATCACACTTTCTTATACACTTCAGAATTGTTACAGGGGAGATAAATGTCTGTGGGAGAAGTGGTTAATATAAGGTATCGTTACCACAACTGCATGAAAACAATATCCTGCCTGGTGGTGTAGAGTTAGCAGTGGGGGAAACCAGGCTATCTAGGCTGTGTGGAGTTAGCAGTAGGAGGAAACCAGGCTATCTAGGCTGTGTAGAGTTAGGTGTATGGGAAAACAGGCTATCTAGGCTGTGTGGAGTTAACATTGTAGGAGGTATCAATACAAGCATCTTGTTCAATTTTTTCCCCACAACATCAACAAATAATTGTCTAAATTGAGGCCAATTTTGCTATGGTGCAATGAGGAGGTCTCCATGACATTTAATCTCCTCCATAAGCACATTGATGAACAATGGTCCTGGCTGCTGAAATTCTACACAGTTCACTCATTTCTGTTCATGTGAGAAAACAAGCACCGCATATTGTTGGGATCATTATTTCATCTGAATTGCTATGAAATATTTTAAAATATTGAAAAATTGAATTTTTACTGCTCTTTTTTAAGTTGGTCGATCAAAACTGGAAGGGAAACACTAGAGTGGGAAGCTGGAGAGACGGCGATCTGCCTTTCATAATAACTGTAGTGGTTTCAGTTGACCGGTCTTCCACACGGAGACAAAAGTCCACACATCACTCCCCCCAAAGTCTCCACATCCACAGAGCCTTCAGAAAGTTGTCAGGCTGACAGAGCTTGGTGATTATTCTGTATCAGTGAGGTTTACGTTTTGGGCTGAAAACAAAACAGAAAACCAGCCATCCCGCATTCCTGTCCACAGCCTTAACCGACCCTGCGCCTACTCATCAGCACCCCTAGTGGGCGGTTTTCAAGTCATCTGTGGACGTATCACCCACTTGAACTAATGTCTAACATGAATCTTTATGGAGTGTTACCGAGCAGACTTGTTTGTGTGTGTGTGTGTGTTTGTGTGTGGGTGTATGTGTGCGTGTGTGTTTGTTTGTGGGTGTATGTGTGTGTGTGTGTCTGTGTGTGTTTGTGTGTGGGTGTATGTGTGTGTGTGTGTGTGTGTGTGTGTGTGTGTTTGTGTGTGGGTGTATGCATGTGTGTGTGTATGTGTGTGTGTGTGTGTGTGTTTGTGTGAGTGTAAGTAAGGCTGATCGAATGGACATTTTGCGTGATAGCAGTAAAGAGTGGAGAAGTGCATTACATGTAAAAGATACCCCATGTGGAACAACGACACAAAGCCAAAACTTGAATGGAACCCATCGGCTCAAAGAGACTTTGGAGAAGGGGACTGTTGTGTCGAATCAGGTCTTAGTACTCAGACAGGACTACGTGTGTGTGTGTGTGTGTGTTAGATACCGTGGTTGTGGGTTACCAGCTGTGTATCAAACCGTACCACTCAGAGTGCCAACGGGCAGAGACACTTTGAGAAGGACAGATCACTGAAATTGGTTTAGCGGGGGTTCCATTGAAGTCCTGGGGAGCTGTGGGTTTGGAGTGAGAGTGGACAATAGCACTTAGCTCATTCACCGAGCTCGCCATTGTGTAGATGTGGGTGGGGGGGGGGCATCTCCGGATCGCTTCTCAGAGTGAAACGGCAAGTTAAAGTTCTGTCTCTTCTGTGATCCCCTTAAGGGACATCTCATCCTGTTGCCTCAGGCTTGGCAGTCACCTGTCATATGAAGTTACTGCACAAGACGGCGGCAGAGAAACTCCCTCCTTGTCAGCCCCCCTATTTGCTGAAACTTTGTGGACGTGCCCAAAATGGAGTTGATCATAATACTGATGATAGTACTACTGATGAAAGTACTACTGATGATAGTACTACTAATGATAGTACTACTGATGATAGTACTACTAATGATAGTACTACTGATGATAGTACTACTGACGATAGTACTACTGACAATAGTACTACTGACGATAGTACTACTGATGATAGTACTACTGATGATAGTACTACTAATGATAGTCCTACTAATGACAGTACTACTGATGATAGTACTACTGTTGATAGTACTACTGATGATAGTACCACTAATGATAGTACTACTGCTGATAGTACTACTAATTATAGTACTACTGATGACTGGAACAATTGCAGTCATTTTTGCCCACACTCGATACGTGTTCCTAATCTTGGGATCCCACCAGGGGAACTCTCCTTAACTACAAAAGCCCTCTATAATCGTGTGGCCCAGAGGGGAACTGCAGGGAGAGCTCTTCCCATTCACAGAGCCCCACGCCTGGGTCTGAGTCTGTTTGACCAGCCGGGTCCTCAGGGACGCCGTGCTGTTTGAGTTGGCCGGCCTCGGGGGCCAGGTACAGGGGGCCAGTTGTCCAAGCTTTCAGCCCGGTGAACCAGAGGTATTTCCTGACCCATTTTCCCCGGTTGTTTTTCAGTCTTATTTTCTAGAGGCTGGATGACCGTGACGCCTGTTTGTGGCGACGAGGATAGAAGAAGTGAATGACTCTCTATTTTCTCCTTTATACGTCTTGGTTGCGTCTCATCTCTATATACAGCCACGCACCACATACCTTAATCCTTTTTTATTTGAAACCAGAAACCTTCTACTCTGACCCAATACAAGGCCTGATTTTTTTTTTTATGTCCCAGGCCAGTGACCTTGTCCTCTTTCAAGCCTTTAAATTACAAGTATTTGTATATAATGATAAAAAGTGTATATGCACAATATCAGAATGATATTCTGGCTTCCGACAGTGTGACATCCATGCGGACACACACATTCAATAAATGCTGTCTTTCTCTCCTTATTCATTGTTTTCACACATTAGCCTCCCCCACAGCCTGTAATCCGACCACCCCACAGCCATGTTTAACCAGTGCATCTGTCCTTTGGACCTAATCATTTACTCCGCAGCAGGGGGGATGAGTGAGTGTTGCAATTCTGGCTATAAATAGGATGGGATTTCCTCTTTCCGTCCTCCCTCATTCCCTTCTTCCCTCCACCCCTAATTGGACCACATTAACGTGTTGCGTTCCAAGGGATGACCCAAAATCGATCTCCTTGGGCACAGACTTGAAGGAGCCCGTCTTTCACCTCAACTCCTCTGAATGTCTGAGGGGAGTTTTACCTAATTTTATCCAGGCTACAGTAAACATGTCATCCCAACAGACGATCAGGGTTATTTTGTGAATGGTGGATCTCAGTGACACATCACTTACACCAAGTTTAGTCAAAATGTGGTGTCTCAGATATTACCCGGGATGTATTGACATTACCCTGGAGACCGCAGTCCCCTGACCAGTGTCATGATGGGGGATAATGAATATGTTCTGTTATTGGACACCATGGGGGCCCTCCATCACCTATGACCATTGTATGTTTTGGTTCTCCTTCTTCCTCTTCTATCTCTCTCTCTCTCTCTCTCTCTCTATCTATATATATATATATATATATATATATGTGTACCTGTTTCCCTCTCTCTCTCTTTCCATGTCTCTGTCTCCCTGCCTGTCTCTTTCTCCCTGCCCCCAGCTCTCTCTCACTTTCAGTTTAACCTTCGCTCTTTATCTTTTTCTATGATCCTTTCCTCCCTTCACTTTTTCTTTCTTCTCTCTCTCTCTATGGTTCTCTCCCTATGGTTCTCTCTCTATGGTTCTCTCCCTATGGTTCTCTCTCTATGGTTCTCTCTCTATGGTTCTCTCCCTATGGTTCTCTCTCTATGGTTCTCTCCCTATGGTTCTCTCCTTATGGTTCTCTCTCTATGGTTCTCTCCCTATGGTTCTCTCTCTATGGTTCTCTCCCTATGGTTCTCTCCCTATGGTTCTCTCCCTATGGTTCTCTCTCTATGGTTCTCTCTCTATGGTTCTCTCCCTATGGTTCTCTTCCTATCCCTCACTCTATTGCTCTCCCTATCACTCTGTGCTTTCTGTGGTAGAAACATGCAGCAAGGGGTTGTGGGTAGGAGGCGTCTCCTGTTGTCAGGGTTGTCTCTGGCTCAGGGAGAGATGAAGGTCGGAGACACTCATCAGAAAAGGACGAGGAGAAAGAGGAGGAGAAGAGGAGGAGAGGAAGAAGAATGATAGCTCTATCTATCTCCTCTTCACTCCTAGGTAGAGAGAAGAGAAAGAGGACAACACAGGCTGAGAGAAAAAAATCAGAGAGTGAACGAGAAAAAGCGAAATAGAGATGGACAGAGAGTGATGAGAGAGTGACAGAGAGAAAGAGAGAGGAGAGGGAGACTGAATACAGATGGGGGGGCAAAAATATGACCCCAATCAGACCGCCCCTAAGAATTTAGTATGGAATATAGTGTTCACATCTCTGATTGAACAGACACATTTCCTGAGCCGTGCATTTGCCTTCTCAATGACAGCACTGTGACATCACTGTCTACTGTATGTTCAGTAGTACTGCATTCATTCAACAATGTGGGAATGTTAAAATGACAGGTTGTGAGGTCGTAAAACACCAGCAGAGAAATGTTTGTTTATCAACCATAAACTATAAGAACAACTGTAACGCTTGTAAAAAAAAATGCAGTGTTCAAATATGTATTTTATTTTTTACATTATGGTCAGCATGTGGGAGATGATAGATGAGTTTCCTACTAATCCTTATTGGAGGGTTATTTGACTCAATCAAATAAATACTACTATCCTCACTTAGTTACAAACATATGTTAAAACAATGTTTGACTGAACAGATGAGCTCTATATTCCTGATCTCATGATTGAGAATGGATGAGCCCTATACCCCTGCCGTCATGAGGAAAAACGGATGAGCCCTATACTCCTGATGTCATAAGGAAGAATGGATGACCTCTATATTCCTGATGTCATGATTGAGAATGGATGAGCCCTATACCCCTGACATCATGAGGAAGAACGGATGAGCCCTATACTCCTGATGCCATGAGGAAGAACAGATGACCTCTATACCTCTGATGTCATGAGGAAGAACGGATGAGCCCTATACTCCTGATGTCATGAGGAAGAATGGATGAGCCCTACACTCCTGATGTCATGAGGAAGAATGGATGACCTTTATACCTCCGATGTCATGAGGAAGAACGGATGAGCCCTATACCCCTGATGTCATGAGGAAGAATGGATGAGCCCTATACTCCTGATGTCATGAGGAAGAATGGATGACCTCTATACCTCTGATATCATGAGGAAGAACGGATTACCTTTATACCTCCGATGTCATGAGGAAGAATGGATGAGCCCTGTACCCCTGATGTCATGAGGAAGAATGGATGAGCCCTATACTCCTGATGTCATGAGGAAGAATGGATGACCTCTATACCTCTGATATCATGAGGAAGAACGGATGTGCCCTGTACCCCTGATGTCATGAGGAAGAATGGATGAGCCCTATACTCCTGATGTCATGAGGAAGAATGGATGACCTCTATACCTCTGATATCATGAGGAAGAACGGATGTGCCCTGTACCCCTGATGTCATGAGGAAGAATGGATGACCACTATACCTCTGATATCATGAGGAAGAATGGGTGAGCCCTATACCTCTGATGTCATGCAGTGCAGTTAAAAAGTGTTAAAGATCTCTGTGGGAAAGAAAGATACTTTTTTTCCTCTATCTCAACACAAACACACACAAACCTCTCTAAAGATTTGTTCTTTTCAAACGGGACAAAGCGTTTGGGCAATCAACGTCCAGCTAAGGAGGTTGCAGGCAACCAGAGAACTAAACAATGAGGTCACTGGGGTCTTCAGCGTCTTCTAACAACTACAGTAAAAACCACCATGTTTTTTGGAGAAGCTAGAACAGGAATACAAATCTTACAGTCTCTTCAGAATTAGAATGGAGAAGACAAAATAACATCAAAATAACACACACACACACACACACACACACAGTCAAAGTGTGGTGTATGTATGTGTGTGTGTGTGTGTGGGAGGGGGGGTTTGCATGTATGTTTGTTAGGGAAGGTGTGTGGTGTGTATTTGTTGTGGTAGGGAGACTATCTGTGAAAACAGAATGCAAGAGAAAGACAGGTAGGGGAGGGAGAGGAATTGATAGAGGGAGAGATAGAGAGCGAGAGAAAGAGACAGAGACGGGAATAGACAGAGACAGAGACATAAGCAATGCCTGCATCCTTCAAGAGATGTCCAGACCATAATATTCTCTACAGATCAGGGTCTGGGGTCTGGGGTCTGGGGTCTGGGGTGTGGGGTCTGGGGTCCATTTGGTCCTGGACAGAGGATGTCAGGACAGAGCAGTTAGGGAGGGAGGGAATAATCACCTAAAACATTCAGAGGACAGATGACATAGCTGTTGTATATATTCTCTCTCTGTAACTCCCTCCCTCTCTCTCCCCATTTCTCCCTCTTTCTCTCTGACACTGCTAGGGACAAAAGTACCCTTCCTTTGATAGTGAGATGTACAGAGAAAAAAAGGGGAAATCACATGTGTCTTTCGGAACCAAAAGCTCCAGGAACACAGATGTAGAGTTTTCTTTTCTTCTCTGCAGTTTTCAACTGCTGCATTTGCATATTTCTAAAGTCTCCCAAAGAAAATAGCCTGCAGCTAAGGTAGCCCAGCCGCTGTGCATATTGGAGGCTGAAAGTAGAAAGAGGGAGGGAAGGAGGGAAAGAGAAAGGACCAGGGAAGACAGGACCTGGAAAGAGACAATGAGACAGGTTAGCAGCTACGTGAAAGTAAAGGTTAGATGGGACCATCCTGCTGCCCTCCAGAACTAAACTCTACAGCGCCCCTCTTTCCTTTGGCTCTGAGGATAGAGTGAGAGCAGATAGACAGATAAAGAAAGCTAGAGAGAGAGGGGGGAGGTAGGGAGAGAGAGAGGGCTAAAATATGTGCATCATAAGAAGCCCTCTCCACCCAGCTTCCTTCATGAATATCAAACAGACGACCTTGGCCTGCTCCACACCGCGCCAACACAACACATTAGAAACATTACTGCTCCAAGAGCAGACACACACACCAGTTTCTCCTGACCACACTATTTGACAGAAAGAAACACTGGGCTATATTGCAGACTATAGCTTTAAGCCTATAGAGGAAACATTGGGCCTGATTTTAATCTAAAGTTTTAATCTACAGCTTTAAGTAGGAAACATGCATCCTTGGTTAAGACTGTATCTGCTATGAAAAAGTCCTCGCCCATTTGTGTGTGATGGGAGGAAGGTCTGGTTGGGACCAGAAATATGCATTTTTAATACTTTTGACGTATTGTTTTTGCCTACCCAAGCCATTATTATTAGCAAAAAATACTTTGCAGGAAAACTAAAGTTTGACAGGCCCACTGGGATTAAAAATGACCAACCCTTTCGTCTTTTCGGCGCCGGTAATAACAGGTTCCAAATCCATCCCTGATAAGAGGGGTCCTACGAGCTGTTAGAGGGTGTTTTGAACTGTGTTAACAAAATCGTGTAATACTGAGAAGCACGAACCAGATATCTAACTAAACTACATGTACAGTATGCAATATGCAGTGACTAAACAGGTAGAATTAACAAAGGTCTTTACCCACAATTATTCTGTTTTGTGAAAAGCCGAATGACCATGACTACTCGTTTCATACAGGACAAGGCCGCTGACTAATTATGGCAGCATTAAATCAATTATCCCCGTGTTTCTTAGAGCGGCTCATTAACGCACACACCCGATAAACAGAAGGGACGTGTGAACGAGATTAGGGCAATACATTTCGCGTTCCAGTGCAATAAAATATGTCTATCTGGGCGTTAGTAATTTAGTATAAAATGGAAGGACCAACCGACTTTAAGGTTGCATTTCACGAGGATTACTGACTTCCAGTATGGACTCCAAGAAGGAGGAGGAAGCTGTACATCAATGTATGAATTTATGAATATATGAATTATAAACAAACACGCACACACACGATTGAAAAATATACTGTTAACTGAACAACGGTGGTCGTACACGAAGGTTAATAGTAAAGTAGTCATACCGTTTTTGTTATGGCCTATAATAAATAACAAACATTTAAATTTCTGTAAAAATATTTTTTATTTCCTGTTATAATAAATTATGTTATTAGGCTACATATTTGTTTAGCCATTATTGTAGGCTATTATCACATTATTTATTTTCAGTTGTTCGTTAATTTAACAACTTATTCAGAATACGTTCTGCACTTTATTATTTTAAAATTAGATATTACAGATAGATAAAATAAGAGATGAGATAGAATTAGATAGATATACATAGATGAAGATATGGATATGAAAAATAAACCTGACATAACACTGGACGTATAACGAAATACCGAAAGGTTTGCAACACGTAGCCTAGGATGTAATAAGCAGGACGGTCCCGTCCTGTGTTTTACTAACACCGAAGTGAATCAAGCAAGCCTTTTGGTACAATCTGCAGCATTTAAAAGCTCGTAACGTAAAACGTAAAGCTAGAATCTGTTCCATTCCTATTCGATATTTCAATAACAAATAGGATACCCATTGTTATTAAAATATAGGTTATACATGCTTGTTCACGCTAGTGTTAGTTAAAGTGTTTGTAAACAACGTTTACAAAGATCCTATGAAACGATATCAAAATAATAATAATTTGGCCACGTGTCCTCTCACACAGGTAAATTGTGCGGTTATTCCCTGGCAACGCACAGGGTGATGTGTGTTAATGCATAGGCCTACATGTTGATAATATGGACGGCCAGTGTTCGCATCCAGAATTGTGTATATTTGAGAGGTTTCATTTTTCAAGGCCCTTCCGTCAGCTTTTAAACAAAACAAAGGCGCTGCAAAGCTTTGCAATTATAACAACTGAGAATTCTAACTTCACCAGTAATAACATCGGGACCCTTGTGTTTTATTTTCTTCCATGCTTCCCTTTGTCGTCTGTGCGGTCCTACGAGGTGCTTCGTCTCTAGCGGGTTGCAGTGAATGCCTTCGCACAGGGAGGGCAGCTCGCCCAATTGATGGGAAGACATACTAAACACCCTTAACCGGTTTCCATGGTGATTTGAATAGGAGAATGGGGGTAACGTGGTCGGTCGTATTGTTGCATAGGAGTCCGTTTAGCATACACCAAAATTTCGACAGTTTGAAAGTAAATGAATAGACTAGACAATGGCTTTTCTTGCACGTTTCAGGCCTCACTTGAGCGCAGACATTTTAACGCAAACCTCCCTTCGGTAAACAGTATATCCTTCTAAACACAAATGTTAAGGCTACTGTAGTCTATTTTCTCTATTTTTCCCACATTAAGAAAAAACTGTTTCAGGAGGAATCTTCCGGGAAAGAAAACATCAGTTTTGGCTGCAAATTTATTAGTTGCACCTGGTTTGGTCTCCGCTCAATTTCTCCTCTTTCAATAGGAAGAAAGCTCCAGTGTGTTAAGAGTTTGAGTTTCTGGGAAAATCTTGTGGCTAGAAATATTAGGACAAAGGTTATGATTTAGCTTACCATCAGCCGCATACACTCTGGAAACATTCTATTAAAAGAACACTTCTCCCGAAGATGGAAAAAAACTAACGGGTTTGCTAGGGAGTGCATGCATTCTGGCTGCTTTCCTGTGTAAATGTAGCTTGTATAAACTCACGCACGCTCACCCGCGCGTCACCCGCAGTGGGTCTTGCTTTAGCATTAGGAGAGGGCATTAAGATGCAAGTGGCGTGTATAACCCCTGGGTGTATACAACCGACCTGGGTATCCTTGGCACATCCCCCGCCACTCCGCGCTAGAGGAGGAAAGGAAAACAACACGGAACTTCGGTCCAGACATGACATCCCTGGCGTTAAAAAAGTGGAGTCAGAGTCTTTTCCTTCTCTCCGAAGGACTGCTCAATTTGGCCTTGTTTGTATGGTCCCCCCCCATCTCTCTCTCTACCCCTGAGGTTTAGAGAGGTTGCCTCTATGTTTCTGCCTGGAAACCTCCCTCATCAAACCATCAATCCCAAGTTAACCGTTAAATGGCCGAATGTTCTTTGATTAGGCCTATACCATAGGCATGCGAGATTATATATAAATATATATATATATATATAGATAGATAGATAGATAGATAGATAGATATTTTAAGCTCCATGACAAGGCTTAATTGTTTCTAACTGGGCAAATTGTTTTAATAGAAATGCTACATCACAATCTCAATCAGGCCAGTTAGGCTTTCATTTTGATATTTATTATTGTTATTATTGTTATAAATGGTCAATAATATAGGCTCTATATATATATATATATATATATATATGTGTGTGTGTGTGTGTGTGTGTGTGTGTGTGTGTAAATATATACTTTAAATATTGATATTACACCAGCTTTATTGCTATATTAGCCTAAATGCAATGTACACTAAACTATGATATCCTAGAAATTACAATGCCAATATTATCAATATCAGGATATTTTGTTTTGATCATTTAATCAATTCCTCTGTTGTCTTTTCAGAGGAGAACCTTGCACACCCGAGGCAGCAGAGCTCTCCAGTCCGGCCCGTCCCTCTCTGTGTGTCGTCCAATCAGCGAGAGTCCTGCTCTCCGCTTCCGCTGTTAATTGGGGGAAGATGGGAACGGCGTGCGCTAGCTTGGCATAGGGTAAACACTCGCGTGTCCACGCGCTTTCAGGAAGGAACGGATGGAAGTGTCAGATGTAAGAGAAAAAGTGAAGGAAGAAAAGAGATAAAAGCATGCGTAGACAGTTGTATTATTTGGAATTGTGCAGCTTCAAACTCGTCAGATGAGAAGTGCAGCCGAAGGGAAGTCAGGAGTGTTTACATCGAGGCAATGAATGGTCCTTCTCCGAGAAGCTTCTTTCGACAAGGATCCTGAGAGCGACTTTTGTGGGAGATAACTAAATCTATACGCCCAGTACAACTTCACAGGACGCAAACCTTTCGTATTTTTATTCATCTATTTGACCAATGGTTTCCCTAAAAGCGTAAATATATTGTTCAATGCACCAGCTACCTTTTAAATAGTGGGATATAAATATTATGCATACTAACTGACACATTGACAAACAAAACAATTACTTTTATTAAATTTTTTGTGACTTTTCTTGGAAGGATTAATTTGAATTATTGTATCTATTATATGGTATTTAGTATACATTATTCACTACGCTCTCTCTGCTTTTTTATTGATTTTTTATTGGCTTGAAGATTCTTTTTTGTGTGAAGAGAAATTAACCCAACGACGGAAGAAGCAGATAACTCGCAGGCTTTATGGTTTGGGGAATGGCAACAGCCACCTCCAGTCCATATCTGGCCAGCAACAGGATCCTATCCACCGGCTCCGTGCACTCAGACCGGGGGGTCGGTGGCATGCAGCCGGGCAGCACCGCTGTCACCTCGGTGTCCGGGGGATACAGAGCGGACTCCTCGGTAAAAATGGTGCAGAGTGACTTTATGCAAGGCGCTATGGCGACGAGCAACGGTGGACACATGTTAAGCCATGCCCACCAGTGGGTGACATCCCTGCCTCACGCTGCCGCCGCGGCAGCCGCAGTCGCTGCGGCCGAGGCCGGGTCGACCTGGTCCCCCAGCCCGGTCGGAATGACGGGAAGCCCGCAGCCGCATGACGTGAAGAGAAACTCCGGCAGGGAGGACCCGCACTCGGGCTCCGCGCTACACCACAGGTCTCAGCATCTGGGCTCTCACCAGGCACACGCGGGAACCTGGGGCGGTACGTCAGCCGTGCACATAGCCAGCATGTCCGAGGAGCAGCAGCAGCAACAGTCGCTGATCTACTCCCAGACGGGAGGATTCACGGTTAACGGGATGCTCAGCTCACCCGGGAGCCAGAGTTTAATGCACCCGGGGATGGTGAGGAGGGACTCTCCTGATCTCGACCACGGCAGCCATCATCACCACCACCACCACCAGAATCCGCATCACCAGCAGCACCATGGCGGGGTGAGCCACGAACCGCAGTCGGACGAGGACACCCCGACCTCGGATGACCTGGAGCACTTCGCCAAGCAGTTCAAACAGCGCCGTATCAAATTGGGCTTTACGCAAGCGGACGTGGGCTTGGCGCTGGGCACCCTGTACGGTAACGTGTTCTCCCAGACCACAATATGCAGGTTCGAGGCGCTGCAGCTGAGTTTCAAGAACATGTGTAAGCTGAAGCCACTGCTCAACAAATGGCTGGAAGAAGCCGACTCGACCACTGGTAGTCCGACCAGCATCGATAAGATCGCGGCGCAGGGCAGGAAGAGGAAAAAGCGCACGTCCATCGAGGTGAGCGTCAAAGGAGCGCTGGAGAGCCACTTCCTCAAGAGTCCCAAACCTGCGGCACAGGAGATCACCTCGCTGGCGGACAGTCTGCAGCTGGAGAAGGAGGTGGTCCGGGTCTGGTTCTGCAACCGCAGGCAGAAGGAGAAGAGGATGACGCCACCCGGGCTTCCTCACAGCCCTGAGGACGATTACTCTCAGGTCGGCAACATGAGCGCGGACACGCCGTCTCCCTCCATGGACTGCAAGCGAATGTTCAGTGATACGTGAAAGGTCTTCGGATTGCAATAAGACAATGAGAGGTACGCAGAGTAGGAGCGAGCAAGATCAATAATCTTTCTTACTGTGACACCAAGGGGAACTCGTTTTCACATGACAAACAATGAAGAAACATTTTTCCCATTCGCATTACTCCAACCTCCAATCGCATATTCTATTTAATGAAAGGAGTATCTTAAATCATGTTAGATGATTTACACATAATCGAACGGCTCGTGCAATGAGGGTCAACTCTTCAAGATCATTTTTGTTCATATAATTTGTTTGGTCGCTTTAGGAAATCCATCAGTTTTCAGCCTGACATATTCCAATAGCGTGTGTGTGCGTGTTTGTGTGTTCGTGCACGTGTGAATGTGGGTTTGTGTACGAGAGCATATTTCTTAAACTTTAGTATAAGCATTTTCCCACCTATTTTATTTGGACCATGGTTTTAAGAAAACCATAGTTTCAGGACTTTGACCTCTTTTAAAAGACCATAAGATGAACCTCTACATAATTCCACTTCTTATTTTGTAAATGTTCAAGTTGTGTATTATTTTATATTTTGGGACAAACAAAATCATATAAAAATGATCCCTTTTCAGCACTTAAACAATGGTTCCCCCTCTGCAGCTGATGGTGTTTAGGCTTTTCACATTTCAAGTCTTTTTTTTTTTTACAAACGAGTTAAGATAATAATATTTTATGAATCAGAATCTCTTTTACTTTGTTAACTCTGTTATCAGGCTACCAGGCTGCCATTTAGCATACCTAATCTAATAAATGTATTATAATAAGCAATACTTCGTTTTCCCTCAGAACGACGTGTTTTTGTGTAGTTGATGACTTTACCGTTTTGTTCAAATTGATCATCATTAGATTGTTATTAAAGGATAACAGGCCTATGTCAATATGAGCACAAATTCACACACGCTGATGTCAGTGTTTGTTGTAAACTTTATATAGCCTACCTACCTATTTGTGATGATTTTAAAAGTAATTTACTTTTAGTGGCTATTTCATGAAAGATTATTGAGAACAATAAATTTGTCATAACGGACACCATTGTGTTTTTAATGTCAGCTTACAGAAGTGGGCTTTATAGTCCAACTTTAAATATGTGATTTGAGTGTTTGGAAGAGGCCTAATCGAGATCAGTATCACAGGCTATATGATTTACAATTATTTAATGACATTTCATATACCCTATATCTGAAATTAATTGATATGAGATAGTTGGATAGTTTAGATCCTGAACATTGATTGACTGAAAGCACTGGTATATCAGACATTAAGAGCTGGGTAGTTTGGGTCCTGGATGCTGGTTGGTTCAAAGCTGTTGTATATCACACCATACAAGATGGGGATAAAAAAAAGAATTTAAACTGTTGAAATCAACCTTCCAGTTTATAATGTCAATAAGGTACCTTGGGAGTTTGCGGTACATTTCGGCTAAGGCTGGTATAAATGTTCTTCGGTTCCATCATGCTTAAGAATAACCTTTAGACCAGGTACAATAATGACCATAAACATAATACTGTAATGCACCGTATAGGTGTGTGTGTTTTTGTGTGTGCCTGTGTGTGTATATATACATATACAGTACAATTCAAAAGTTTGGACACACCCATGGGACTGGTACTCTATATAAATATATACAAACTTTCTTAAATCTTAGAAGCATTTAGGTATATTAGCTGTTATATTTAATCTTAGCCTAGGTATTTAGCATTTAATGACTAACACTGTTTTTTGTTACAACAAAATTAAAGAGCTGTAATTGTTGTACTTTTTAATCCCATATCAGAAAAACATCCCAATAGTTGCCTTAAATGTATTGAAGTAGAAGCGATGAGCCTCAGGCTTGTTAAGGGACATTGCATTCTGCATATTAGCCCTCCATAGTAAGCCTGTTGTATAGCCTATTTACACTGTAGCAGCAGTATTGAATAGGAGGCTTTGGGGCACAGCCGTAATGAATTGACAGTCATGCATATGGTTCCGGTTGACTGCTTGGGAACTTAATAAATGTACGGTTTGGTCTGGTTTTAGTTTTAGGACTCAGACTTCTTTGTTTTGTACAACAAGCATGCATGCTTTGGAAAGACTCAAATTTTGCAGAAGAAATTTCAATTCCAACCCAAAAGCACGCACCTCACAGTATCTTCCACATTGAAAACTGCCACTGACGTTTAGAAAAGTACTTTACCTAGTCTCCTAATTATTAACAGTTCAAGCGCTCTTATGAAACATGTAAAAGTGCAAATGTTAGGCTATGAAGTAGATTACACAAGACATATCCAAGAATACAACTGAATATTTTGAAATTAAAACTTTGTCATTGAAAAAATGAAACAAAAGCAATTTAGATAAAAAATAATTGAGAGTTGGTCTATTTTTTTGTTGATTCTTTTCTTTTGCGCACATTAATTTGAAATGGTTCTACTTATTCAGAAGTGGCTTTATAATAATTCAAATGTTATGAATTTCTGGTAACCAAATTCCTCACTGCATGCTTAAATAATTGTGGTAATTAAAAAAAAAATCTCTTGACATTTGATGTTGACCTATTAGAAATGACGTTTTCATACATTACGTTTAAATTAAGAGGTTTGTCAATAGAATATAGTGACATACATAATAACATCTCACTAATGGCATAACTCTGAAGCTAAGCAGGATTGTTCCTAGATGGTCCCTGGATGAGAGATCAGATGCAGCTGGAAGTGGTGTGGCAGGGTCAGACAGAGGTACTCTTCCCTCATCTAAAGATCAATGCCAGAGAGCCGTCACGGGGACATTGCCCAAGTAGGGTGCAGTCATTCGGATGCAACTTTAAACGGGTGTTCCATGGCACTGATCAGAAGAGAAGGACTGTTCACGCTGGTGTCCTGTCTACACTTTGAATATGGCCCTCCTAGTCATTCCCAGTAAGTATAACATGTTCTAACCAATAATGAATGTAAGTCACTTTGGACTTAAAATGTTTGGGAAGAATTGATGATAAGGTTTTTATGAGTGAAAATAATATGGTGCAAGTCATATAATCTGGTATACGTAATATTTTCATATGATAATGTATGAGAATATTTTAAATGCAAATACATTGAGAAATGCAATTGAATTGTATATAGCAGTCATATTTTGTGATTCTTACTTTGCAAGACAGATTTTGAGGAACTGTCTATAAACGTTGTTTATTTGTTTGGGGGAAATTCCAAATTATAAAATGCTTGTAATTCCAAAGGACAGTTTTTGAAAACTATATTGAAGTCATGAATCAGCTCTTGTAATTTAGTTCATTTTATGTAACTACAAATCTGGATTTGGACATATAGTTAATTTAAAAACAAAAATTTGGAGAACTGAGGCTTCTGGCCCATTCTCTCCCGTAAACATAGCTAGCTACAGAGATGGGCACAAATACATCAAAAATTATCTTGATATAAATTACAAACTACTTGCTCATCAAAAGCAATAAAATGAAATACATAATACTGGTGTGAGAAAATGTATTTAATTAAAATACAAGTAATTTGTAATTTTAAAATACATACAAAATTATCAGTTGAAAATACATACAAAATTACTATTTCAGGCATTTATAGCAGATGCAGAAGAAAAAAATATTAATGACCTGTTGCAATATAATTCAAATTATAGCATTCAAATTGCCCAAATCACATAATTAGACACTTAAGAATTATTGATATTTAAGTATTAACCAAGATGGAGTCACTCCCTTTCAATTTTATTAATTATTCTTCATAATTCATATTGTACATTTTTTTATTTGAAAAGACACACAAAATTGAAAAACTGACAACAATGAAGATAATCTGCTATAAAAACGCAGACATTTAGCTTTTATGAAATACATTTTGTCCTTAGGAACAAAAGTAGCTAGCCGGATTTATCTTCCATGTTACTAACCACAAGATGCCACTGTCCCAGGCTGTCTGAGCATGCCTGTGACGTTAGCTTGCTAGCTAAAGTCACTAGCAAGCAGGCAGGTAAATTGACAATTTCTAGAGCAGTCAGCTATTTGCTATTTGCTCTATTCCTCTGTCCTATAATGACATTCAGTGAGTAATATCTGGTAGTATATTTTACAACATACTTTACCTTAAGGCAATTTGCACTGAGCACCAAAGCAGCTTTTTTTCTTGGGTTACTGGACAGTGGTCATGAGGAAAATGAACAGTTTACAACGAGCGCACTGGACCCAACAGGATGTGTCAAGTAATTTACTTGCATCTAGCCAAAAACTGTAGTCCTATTTAGCCTGGTGATAAAACTTCTTGTCTTATTTGAAAATAAAATGACATATTTGATTAAGCATTTTAAATACACAAAATACAATCCTTCAAAGTATTTTGTTACAAATTACCTCTGATTATTTTCCATCCAGCAAAATACAAATTACAAAATTCTCAAAAGTAATTAAATATGTATTGAAATACATTTAATTGAAATACTGCCCATCTCTAGCTAGCTACAAATCTATTTATTAACTAGCTTGAAAACATCAGCAAATCAACAAGCAGTTTAGCCTTTAAGCTACAGTCAAAAACCAGGCAATGAAGATGCTTTAGCATAATAATCTAGCTAGCTAAAAACAAGTAATTTCATTCTCAGGCAACTGTATATTGGTACGGCTAATAAGCCCATCTATTACAACGGATAATGTGTAATCTAAAATGTCTTAAAAGTGCCTCTCAGTAATAAGTCTCTCCCTTTAAATGATCTAGTCCCCTGTTCTGTTTACCTTGCAATGCAAATGAGATGACATCATCACCGTGGGTCCTGTGTAGCTGTGGGTTCTGCCAGTATGAAAAAAAAGCCTTGACATAAACAAAAGCGGCATTTTCAGTAGTGTGTAGTCGTTTCACGTCCAACATCTTTTTACAAAACCAACATCATCATGGGCAGGATGACATAATCATGGGCAGGATGACATCATCATGGGCAGGATTCCTAAGCCCTGATTTCAGGCTCCTAAACTCAGTTACGATGATTCTCAATGATGGTGATGCCATGTAATATTAATAACAAAAACGACAACAATAATAATTAACAGTTTACCTTATTTTTATACACTTTCCATATAGTACACAAAGTATCAGGAGCAGAAAACAAACCAAGAAAGCTAGAAAATAATAAAAGGTTTTCTACAAGCAGATGCTGTGTCTTTGAAAGCTGCATCCTATGCAGATAGAGAGTTAAGGTTAGAAAAAAAACCCAATAATGGCATCCACTGGAGTAAAAGTTTCTGTAACCTAAGTACTGAGGTTAGGATCGGGGTTATGGTAAGGATTAGGCTGATGGTTAGGATTAGGGTGATGGTTATGATTAGGGTAAAGGTTAGGGTGAGGTTGAAGGTTAGAAAAACGATTTGAATTTACAACCATTGTAGTGTAGGTCAGAAGCGTTTCCACCTCTCCACTATCCACAATGCTTTAGGAAACATCCACTTTATTTAACTCTAAATGCACCCACCACAACCCAAGCGAACACTCTGTACCCTAACGTAATGTAACATGAATTTGGCTGTCACAGATTTACGTATACTATCTCATATATCCACTTGAGACCAGCCTGACCACTGAACTTAGTGGTATAGCAATATAGGACAAAAAAGACTTTGGCCAGTCAGTTGCATCCCGGATGTTTGTCTGTATTTTGCTTATTGCTTTCTCGTCGGTCCTTCCAGCGGCATTACGCCCTCTGGAATGGCAAGTGGCCAGCGGAGGTCAGCTGTCCCAGCTGGCTGCTCACCTCCGCAGCGGTTGTCAAGGTGACAGCCTGTCAGAGCCGCTTCTGAGTGGCGGGAGGGGTTGAGATGAGAGTGAGTTTATCAGATGTTGGCTTTCGCTGGTATACAGTAGGTCTGAAGGACAGTCGGCACCCTGTCTGTCTCTCTGTTACACAAACACATAGTCACACTCAAAAACAGAAACCATTGTGCTCAGCTGTCTTCTGAATTTCAACCAACAGAAAACAATGAACGCAGGGAGGAAGAAAGGTCTCGCTAGTGCGTCCCTAGACCCCAGTCTAAATCGTGGACCTGACTGTTAGATGTGGAAAGACGTTTGGGTTTTTGCGTGTCAGAATGAACACGTTAAATAAATGTAGTGGTCGTGTTCAATAACACAGAAACAGATTATTGAGGTATCCTGAACACAATGAACAGCAACTGCAGTAATTTCCGAGTTCCTTAGGTACGGTTTTGCTTCATGTGACTGTATGTTGGGGACACGCGTGTAACGCGTAACCTTCAGGGGGCTGGAGGTGCAGTTGCACCTGGGCCTGCGATGGGTGGGGGGGCGTGCTGGGCCTCTATCATAAAAATATCCTTTTTAATTTTTTTTTACATTGTGTGTTTCTATTATCATGATCAGAAGCCAGTACATCTATTGAACACCGATCAGCCATAACAGTATGACCACCTGCCTAATATTGTGTAGGTCCCACTTTTTCCGCCAAAATTTCCCTGAACTGTCGAGACATGGACTCCACTAGACCTCTGAAGGTGTGCTGTGGTATCTGGCACCAAGACATTAGCAGCTGATCCTTTAATTCCTGTAAGTTGTGAGGTGGGGCCTCCATGGATCGGACCTGTTTGTCCAGCACATCCCAAAGACGCTCGATTGAATTGAGATGTGGGAAATTTGGAGGCCAAATCAGCACCTTGAACTTGTTGTTGTGTTCCTCAAACCATTCCTGAACTATTTTTGCTTTGTGGCGGGGCGCATTATCCTGCTGAAAGAGGCCAATACCATCAGGCAATACCGTTGCCATGAAAGGCAACGAACGGCAATGAATAGTGCTTCCTGGTGCCATGTGTTCTCCAGGTAAGCGACGCACACACACCCGGCCATCCAAGTGATGTAAATGAAAACGTGATTCATCAGACCAGGCCACCTTCTTCCATTGCTCCGTGGTCCAGTTCTGATGCTCACGTGCCCATTGTAGGCGCTTTCGGCAGTGGACAGGGGTCAGCATGGGCACCCTGACTGGTCTGTGGCTACGCAGCCTCATACGCAACAAACTGTGATGCATTGTGTGTTCTGACACCTTTCTATTAGTACCAGCATTAACTTTATCAGCAGTTTGAGCTACAGTAGCTCATCTGTTGGATCGGACCACACGGGCCAGCCTTCGCTCCCCATGTGCATCAGCGAGCCTTGGCCGCCCATGACCTTGTCGCCGGTTCGCCGCTTCTCCTTCCTTGGACCACTTTTGATAGGTACTGACCACGGCAGACATCCCTCAAGGGCGTGCCCATTTTTCCTGCTTGTAACACATCAACTTTGAGGACAGAATGTTCATTTGCTGCCTAATATATCCCACCCACTGACAGGTGCCATGATGACGAGATTATCAGTGTTATTCACTTCACCTGTCAGTGGTCATAATGTTATGGCTGATCGGTGTATATAAACCAGTAAATCTACTATATATAAGCCAGTACATCTACTGTATATAAGCTATTACATCTATTCTATATAAGCCAGTACATCTACCGGATGTAAGCCAGTACATCTACTGGATATAAGCCAGTACATCTACTGTAAATAAACCATTACATCTACTGTATATAAGCCAGTACATGCGTATATATTGGTCTATAAGTTTGTTGCCTGGGGGGTGGCCTGGTGTCACCATGTTACACCATTGGTTAGGGAGAACATCATTTGCCTCCATCAGCTGGCTTTGTTCTGACCAGCTGTCCCAGATAAACAGATTATTTTACTTATTTTTAGGGGAGAACAATGTTTGCATCCATCAGTTATTTGGTTTATTTTCTGGTCAGCATACATAATTATTCCAAACTGGCAGGCTGACTACCTGACTAGCTGATTGACTGGCTGGTTAACTGACAGCCTGTTTGGGTTACTGACTGGTTGACTGGCTGGCTGAGTGACTGCCAGTCAATCTCTTGGCTGACAGCCAGCCAGAAGACTGACTGGCTGGCTGGCTGATTGACTGACTGGCTGGCTGACTGGAAGATTGACTGGCTGGCTGGCTGATTGACTGACTGACTTGCTGACTGGAAGATTGACTGGCTGGCTGGCTGACTGACTGACTGGTTGGCTGGCTGAATGACTGGCTGGCTGGCTGACTGGAATATTGCCTGGCCTTCGAACAGACTTACTAGGCGGCTGTGGAAATGGTCCCAGAGCTCTGGGTTTAATAGGTCATCTTCTGTAGATACTGTGATACTAACAGTTACCTATTACCCTGCAGGGCCTTCAACAGGACACGGAGCTTAGCGGACCAGTGCAATGGGAACAACACACAATGGTTCTGGTTCACATGTACACACACACACCCACACACACACACACACACACAGACACACACAGACACACACGCGCACACACACACACACACACACACGCCTACAAACACACACACACACACACACACACACACACACGCCTACAAACACACACACACACACACACAGACCCTTCCTTCTCTGATAGGTTATGCTTGAGCCTCTTTCACTGGCTGGGATGAAGAGAGGAACTTTGACCTTTGAGGTGGATAGATGTGTGGAGGGGAGGGTGGGAGGGGTGGAGGAGTCTCAACAGCTTTACCACTGAGAGCATGAGAAACAGGTGTGTGTGCATGTCGGGGGGGCTGTGTGTTAGTGTACATGTGTGTGTGTGTGTGTGTGTGTGTGTATCTGCTGTACATTAAAGGAAGCTCAGGCCTTTGGGTAATATGGAAATGTCTCTTTCTCTGGCTCAACATGTATGTGTGAGAGGCCTGTTTTTGAGCGTGGGCTCAGTTCAGCCTGTCAGCTCAGGTATTCAGCACTCACAACAGGTCAGCGATGTTCTCACGTTTCCTCAGAATGGTAAGAACCTGTTGGTGTTCATTTGTCATCATTGAATAACTCATTGTATTCAGTCTGAAGAATGCCTACTGGATCCTCCAAGAATCATCTATTTTAATGGTGATAGGACCTGACCATTTACTGCTTATCTAATGCCAGGATTGTCAGAGTTTATTTATACACAGTATCTCACAGAAGTGAGTACACCCCTCACATTTTTGTAAATATTTGATTACATCTTTTCATATGACAACACTAAAGAAATGACACTTTGCTACAATATAAAGTAGTGAGTGTACAGCTTGTATAACAGTGTAAATTTGCTGTCCCCTCAAAATAACACAACACACAGCCATTAATGTCTAAACCGCTAGCAACAAAAGTGAGTACACCTCTAAGTGAAAATGTCCAAATTGGGCCCAAAGTGTCAATATTTTGTGTAGCCACCATTATTTTCTAGCACTGCCTTAACGCTCTTGGGCATGGAGTTCACCAGAGCTTCACAGGTTGCCACTGGAGTCCTCTTCCACTCCTCCATGATTACATCACAGAGCTGGTGGATGTTAGAGACCTTGCGCTCCTCCACCTTCCGTTTAATGATGCCCCACAGATGCTCAATAGGGTTTAGGTCTGGAGACATGCTTGGCCAGTCCATCACCTTTACCCTCAGTTTCTTTAGCAAGGCAGTGGTCGTCTTGGAGGTGTGTTTGGGGTCGTTATCATGTTGGAATACTGCCCTGCGGCCCAATCTCCAAAGGGAGGGGATCACGCTCTGCTTCAGTATGTCACAGTACATGTTGGCATTCATGGTTCCCTCAATGAACTGTAGCTCCCCAGTGCCGGCAGCACTCATGCAGCCCCAGACCATGACACTCCCACCACCATGCTTGACTGTAGGCAAGACACACTTGTCTTTGTACTCCTCACCTGGTTCCCGCCACACACGCTTGACACCATCTGAACCAAATAAGTTTATCTTGGTCTCATCAGACCACAGGACATGGTTCCAGTAATCCATGTCCTTAGTCTGCTTGTCTTCAGCAAACTGTTTGCGGGCTTTCTTGTGCATCATCTTTAGAAGAGGCTTCCTTCTGGGACGACAACCATGCAGACCAATTTGATGCAGTGTGCGGCGTATGGTCTGAGCACTGACAGGTTGACCCCCCACCCCTTCAACCTCTGCAGCAATGCTGGCAGCACTCATATGTCTATTTCTCAAAGACAACCTCTGGATATGACGCTGAGCACGTGCACTCAACTTCTTTGGTCGACCATGGCGAGGCCTGTTCTGAGTGAACTTCCAGTGACCAGTATGAGGGAGTGTGAGAGCGATAACACCAAATTTAACACACCTGCTCCCCATTCACACCTGAGACCTTGTAACACTAATGAGTCACATGACACCGGGAAGGGAAAATGGCTAATTGGGCCCAATTTGGACATTTTCACTTAGGGGTGTACTCACTTTTGTTGTCAACGGTTTAGACATGAATGGCTGTGTGTTGAGTTATTTTGAGGGGACAGCAAATTTACACTGTATACAAGCTGTACACTCACTACTTTACATTGTGGCAAAGTGTCATTTCTTCAGTGTTGTCACATGAAAAGATATAATCAAATATTTACAAAAATGTGAGGGGTGTACTCACTTCTGAGAGATACTGTATATATATTACATACTCAGTGAGAATGCCTACACTGTTAGAAAAAAATGATTTTAAGAACCTGAAAGTGTTCATCAGCTGAACACTTTTTAGTTTCATATACAAACCTGTTTCCAAAAGTTGGGACGCTGAATGCAATAATAATAACAGAATGCAATATTTTGCAAATCATTTAAACCCTATATTCAATAGAAAATAATACAAAGACAACATGTCAAATGGTGAAACTGAGAAATGTTATTGTTTCTTCAAAAATAAATGCCCATTTTGAATTTGATGCCAGCAGCATGCTTCATTGACATTGGGACAGGGACAACAAAAGACTGGAAATTTTGTGTAACCCAAAAAAAACTGGTGGAACATCTCACAAGTAATTAGTTTAATTGGCAACAGGTCAGTAATTTAAGTATAAGAAGAGCATCCCAGAGAGGATGAGTCTTTCAGATTTAAAAATGGAAAGGGGTTCAACACTGTGAAAGACTGCGCAGGCAAATAGTGCAACAATTTAAGAATAACGTTTCTCAATGTAACATTGCACAGATTTTGTGGATCTCATCATCTACGGTACATAATATCATTAAAAGATTCAGAGAATCCGGAGAAATGTCTGTACGCAAGGGACAAGGGTGAAATCCAATATTGGATGGCCATGCTCTTCGCGCCCTCAGGCGGTACTGCATTTTAAACAGACATGATTCAGGATATAGAAATTGAGGACACATGCTGATGTAAAATAATACTTTTGGATGCATTTTCAAATTCCTTCAACAACAGACGTCCTTACATTCTACACTCGAACAGGATCGCTGAGAGGCATAAAGTGGCACTCAGAGTGTGATCTTCGGGCCCTCAGGCGGCACTGCATTTAAAACAGACATGATTCTGTGGTGGACATCACTGCATGGGCTCAGGAACACTTCCGAAAACCATTGTCTGGCGCTTTATGAAACGAAAAATATGGAGACCTCAAACTGTTGAGCAGCTGAAATCCAATATCAAGCAAGAATGGGAAAACATTTCACTTGCAAAACTACAGCAATTGGTCTCCTCAGTTCCCAAATGCTTACTGAGTATTGTTAAAAGAAGAGGTGATGCAACACAATGGTAAACACGCCCCTGTCCCAACTTTTTTGAAATGTGTTGCTGGCATCAAATTCAAAATGGGTATTTTTCCAAAAACAATAAAATGTCTCAGTTTAAACATTTGATATGTTGTCTTTATACTATTTTCAATTAAATGATGAATATAATAAATAAATGATTGGCACAACATTGCATTCTGTTTATATTTGCATTTTATGCAGCGTCCCAACTTTTTTGGAAACGGTGTTGTAAATCCTTTTCCACTGAGGTAAGTTTTACTTACAACCGAAAATGGTTCTTCTGGGAACCATAAAGGCTTCTTCCTTGGAAACAGCCAAACCTTTTTCAACCCCTTTTTTTCCCTAAAAGTGTACAGTAATATAGCAATTCAGGATACATGCTGATTGTAAGATAATACATTTGGATGCGTTTTCAAATTCCTTCAGCAACATCCTCTCCTCCTCTCCTCACTGCCCTCGTGCGGCGTTCGCCAACCCTGATGATGCATGGGCAACATGCCCCTGCCCCGCTCCCGTCCTCCGCGATGAAACGGAGGCAAAGTTAAGCCCTTTGGATTGTAATGTGATCCTGGCGGCAGCTTAGTGATGTAAAAATGGGAGATAAAGCAGGAATTAGGGGATAAAAGGGCCCCTTTAAAGGGTTGTCTCATCAGACGCTGTAGATGGCCGCTCACTGAATCTCAATTCTCGGATCTGAAGGTGTGTGTGTGTGTGTGTGTGTGTGTGTGTGTGTGTGTGTGTCAGGGGGTATGTGTGTGTCTTGGGTTGGTTTGTTATAAATGTTCAGAAAACTGTAGTTTTCAAACTCGTTATACAACAGAAGCCTCGTAGCCGAGATGGAAGCACCCCCTGTAACGTAAAGCAGAACGCCAGATGTACGTCCCTACAATCAGTGTATTGAAATAGATGCCATCAACTGGTGTTACATAGGATATTATTATCTCTTGGAATTACCTCAGCTAATTATTGTTCATAATGATTCAACAATCCTCGTTCAGAACATGAGCACCACAAATGTACAACACTTCCTACAATAATCTCTTTATTTACTATAATTAAATATTTTTCAGGGCTCTTTCACTGTTAATTGGCCCTGTCTAGATTTGAGTCTTGACTGTGCTGCTAGCTGTCTGGTGGCTGGGAAGCCCCATGAGCGATGCAGATCGGTGCGCATTGCCTGGGGAGGAGAAGGAATCCTCAGCCAAGGGCTTTCCTGTTCTCATCGCACACTAGCAACTCCCTCGGGCGCCCGCAAAGCTAACTGAGGTTACCGGGTGTCTCATCGCTTCCAGGTTGGACGAGCTGTGTGGGAAAACACAGAACCTCATGGCGAGGGTGGCGAGGAGGAGGGCAGGCCGCGATGTTCAGCTCTTCTGAATCCATTGGGATAAAGTTACGTATGGAAAGTGAGTCTGGGGATACAGTGGCCTAAATAGGTCATCTGAATCCTGGTTGCAGCATTACAACAGTGCCAGGGTCCCACAGAGGTCTGTAGAAACCTGTTAAGTGCCACCCCGTGTGGATGTTGAATAGCAAACTATGTCAAATAACACTCTAGCCACTCCCTGTGGTAGGGTTAGGTGCCTGCACGCTCAATCCTGGTTGTTGGCTGAATGCAATCTCCTTTAGGGTGAATGTGCCGGCAAATATGTCCCGGAGTGACAAAAAACCAGAACGACTTGGCGAGATGTGTGTCAGTTTACAGACGTCTCTGACTCTTCTGAACATGCTGTGGAGTTACTGCCATGATACACTGGACCATTATATTTGGAGGGGAAGAAAATAGGGTTTCACTGGGACAGAAATGTTATAAGAATGTGTACATGCATATTAAAACAGCACAGTATACTTTATATAATCTATATTTTTGACTGTACCACCATCAGTTGGCTGGAACTGTGTATCAACCTACATATGAATGTGGATAAAAACACATGAAAACTTTCCCAGTTACAATATGATTGTTAGTGTGCTTAAGAAAAATGTCACAAGCCAACTTTCTGTGGTGTTTAATAAAATGTGTTTTTGAGCAAACTCCCTGTGCTATTGCAGGTGGGGACCTTACAGTTGTTCGTCCCCATTTTTTTTTACAGTGTACTATGCATTGTTTCTATTTCTCTTTCTCCTTCTGTCTGTTTCTATCTGTACACACACACACACACACACACGCTCATTATGAATCTGTGTTGTGTGGTGTTAATTATTGTCACTTTTCAGAGGCAGGTATGCCACCAGAAACTAACACTGATTAACAGACACCCTCCACGGATTCTCCAACAAGCAGAGTTTTGGGGTTTTCAGCAGGATGGGGAGAGAAAGAGAGCCTGTCACATGACTTCCGCTTTTGGATGTTGACAAGGCGAGACTACATTTAAACTCCTCCGCATTTACTGGACTGGTTTGACAGTGCTAGAGAGGGGGAGTATAGATGGGGGGTATAGATAGAGAGGGAGGAGTATAGATAGAGAGGGAGGAGTATAGATAGAGAGGGGGAGTATAGATAGAGAGGGGGGAGTATAGATAGAGAGGGGGAGTATAGAT